>APFE030018861.1:0-13948 GCA_000404065.3 Pinus taeda
AAATGGCCATTATTCAAGTTTGATAAATTGCTTTCTTGTAATATGCTGCTTTTGTCAGAGAATATGCTTTTGTGCGAATATTCCTCTAACAAACTCCACGATAATGGAATATGTCAGAGACTAACAAACTACAAGGGCCCACGCGCCCATTACTTGTGATAAATTCGTTTGAACTTCGGATGTTATCCAAGCGCCGACTACTCTCGTTACATGTAATATGGTGCTTTTGTCACAGAATATGCTTTTGTGTGAATATGCCTATAACAAACTCCATGTTAATGGAATATGTCAGAGATTATAACAACCTACACGCGCCCATTACTTGTGATAAATTCGTTTGAACTTTGGATGTCATCCAAGCGCCCACTACTCTAGTTACCTGTCACATAGGGCAACCACTACTTGTGCATGTGTGTTTAAATTCGTTTCAACGGTTCCATACTACAATATAATACTTATCGTAACAATTCCATATAGTGAAGTAAAATTATCTTACGATTTCATTTTCTGGTACAGAGATGCGTTGCTTGTGAACAAGATCAAATGTTGTGTTCAAATGTTGTGTACCAAAAGTTCTCCGAGAAATACAGACACGCAAGAGTACGATAAAATTTGGATTATCACGCAATGTATGTACTAATACTGAAGCAGCAGAAGATATAATTAAAAATTTGGATTATCACGGAATGTATGTACTAATACTGAAGCAGCAGAAGATATAATTAAAGGAAGCGTTATACGTATTAATACTAAAAAAGAAGTTAAAAAATATCGGCCTAGCTTTTGCTTTAAAGATCCAAAATAATCTGTAGGTTAATATCAACCGCTTTGTTCCATCTTATACCATAGTTTGGATTGAAGAAATTTTGTCGTTATAGAGTTTGTCGGCGATGAATCGATGTCTGTTTCAATCCAAAAGAAAATAAAAAAGCCACATAAAAACATAAATAAAGAAAGTATGATATGTAAAGTTCTGGCAAGTCAAGTACCACTACGTATTTCTTTTATGAATATAAGTTTTGTCTAAATAAAATATAAATAAAGAGTGCAATATATGCAAAGGTGGCGCACATTATGTATTTTTTTGGTGAATATATATTTAATACACCTCGATCTTGACGAATTCTTTGTTCATGATAATCTGTATATGAGATTTCAATATTTTTATTTTGACTGATATTCTACGAGTAAGGTAGAGATTTGACTATTATTTTTAGGTATGGTTTATTTTTAAATTAAATAATAAAATTAATTTTAATTTTATTATTAAAGATATTCAAAAATATGTTTTATGTTAATTATAATTAAAATTTAATATTCAGTATTAATTCAGTAATAATATGAATTCTTAATTTGTAATTTCTTAAATATTTAAAACACATATTTTAGTATATTAATTTTTTTTTTTATGAAATTGAATTTTAAAATATAATTATACTCATTAAAAAAGTTACTACATTATAAAAATGAAAATACTAAATGCTCAAATAAAATTATTATGTTTAAAATAGTGATTTTAATAAGAATATATTTTATTAAAAAAAATAAAAATATGATAAAGCTATAAAAAGAAAAACCAAAAATAACAATATGAGAAAATGAAGAAAGAACTAATACCTATGTACCAATTATTATAATACAATCAACCAAATTCGGAAAATGCAAAAAGAGAAAAGATTATAAAAACAATTTAAGTAGACACATATACAACCACTACAATAACTTATGTGTGTGGGTTAACACATTTTTTAAGGTTGTAACAAGTATGCATTTATGTATTTACATTTAGATGAAGTCATTCTTCTGAGTTTTAGTTAAGTCTAGAATCTAGCTCTATGTCTAAGTATTCCTTGATTCTCTGCAACTATGCTTACATGGTAAGGGATGGATTTGTAAATTGACAGAAATGAAGCTTTGAAACTTAAATTTATTGGAATGTTGAGGTGCCTTTTAGTTTCTTCTCTCAATATATTTAGACAATTCTCCTCTTTATTGATAATCTAAACCAATATTGTCATTAAGCTAAGAGGCTAGTTTAGTAGAGAGGCTTATTCTAAAGCCCTATATGAGGGGGATTTGTAAGTTCGTTTCATGGTCGGTCCCCTTTTAAAATAAAATTTAAAATTTAAAATTATGTTTTAAAGAGAAATAATGTAGCCTCTCATAAAAATAAATCAATAGAAGTAAAAAAATATATGACTAACACTTTTAAATCTTTTACTTTTCAAAAATATTTCAACAAGAGATTTAAATAAACTAATTGAAGATCTATCTCAAGTAATTTATGTGGATAGGAACTTCATGTATATTTACATATAGAAATAAATTTTCTAAAATAGAACATTCTAATGTTGTATATAAAAAAATATTCAATGTGGGTTATCAATAAAATATTTTAACAAGAATTAATATGGACATATACTGTAAAATATACTTAATAATAAAAACTACTTTAATTTGCTTGACAAAATGTCTAGATATACATCTGATGTATATATAAAAATGTTTATTTGTTCCTATATGTATACTCTATTTATCATTGAAAAATACAATTTAAACACTAAGAAAACACATTGTATTTTTCACTATAAAAAGGTTTGCACATGAAATCTGATCTCTATCAGCTCATATTAAATTTGTGCTTAAAGATGGCTTTATGATGGTAGATGCCTTGCATTTCTTATTATATTGTGTCATTGGGCAAGTTTGACCTCCTGTCTCAAACCAAACCAAACAAGACCAAATGAGATCGCGTGAGTGCCTGAATTAGTCTTTATTAAATTGTTTTTACAAATGGAGTATCTATTTGTGCCTTGTTACAACATTCATTAAATAGTTCTTCCGTTATCAGTTTCAGTTTTGTTTTGTTTAACATGCAAGCACATTCAATTGTGTTTATCATAGCATTCGATTGTGTTTATGATCAAATATATATTTTTGTTGTAAGTCAATATTAATTTTATTTTTTTATATTTATGTGAGATCTTATTTTTTTTTGTGAATCCTTCTCTTTTTATGTATGGAAATGTATATTTATTTGACATGCATTCAAATATTGTATAGTTATTATTTTATTAAAAATACTCATACTATAATGTATTTTTTTAATAAAAATTGCTAGAATGAATACCTTTATTTTTTATTTTTTTAAATTACACTTTAAATAGAATTATCGGGTTTGATTCTTTTATCGATATTGTAAAATAGATTTCAAGTTTATAATGTCTATAAAATTGTATATTATGACGATACATAATTATTAAAATAATAAGTTTCACTTAATGCTTAGTAATGTTAAGTCAAGTCAATTTTATAAATTAGATTTAAGATTTGTGTTTTAGGCTTAGGATTATGCTAGGGATGGAGGAAGCAATAGGAGGGAGAGAGATATATCGAGAGCAGGGAATTGGAGAGAGAGTGGCTCAAAGAGAGAAAGTGTGAGAAACTGAGATAGATGTTAAGACAGGGAGAGTCAAGGGGGAGAGAGAATGAGAAAGAGGATGAGACATAAAAAGAGAGAGGGAGAGAGAGATATAGGAATAAATGGAAAGAGGGAAGGAGTGAAAGAGACATAAAGAAAGGGAGAGAGAAAGAGGGAAACAAAAATAGAGGGAGAGGGGGAGAGAGAGAAGGGGGGAGGGTTATTGAGAGAGAGTTGGGAATATTGAGAGAGAGAGAGAGAGAGAAAGAGAGAGAGGGATAGGGAGCGATAGACATAGTGCAAGTGGGAGAGGGAAGTGGGAAGAGAGGCAGTGAGAGTGAGACAAGGATAGAGAATGTGAGAGAGACATCAGGAGAGAGAGATAGAAATAGAGATAATGAGGTAGAGAGATATAGATAGGGGGAGAGAGAGATATAAAAAGAGAGAGAATGAGAGAGGAAGTAAGAAAATGACAGTGGTAGAATTAGAGAGGGGGAGAGGTGAAGAGTTTTACAAAGAGAGTGAGGAGGATATAATGTCAGAGTATGTGAAAGAGACATTTTGAGAGTGAGAAAGAGAAATATTTGGAGGTAATGAGAGAGGAAAATATAAACATAAAGGGGGAGAAAGTGAGAGAATGGTGAGAGATAGAAGGAGACAGGGGCCAAGGCGGGAGGAAGTAGAAATGGAGAGAGCAAGAGACAAAGAGATAGTCAGGGTGAGATAGGAAGAGAGAGAGGGAGAGGAAAGGGGGCATAAGAAAGAGATGGAGAAGGTGATATATTGAAAAAGAGATATAGAAAAGGATAAAATTTCATAGACAGAGTGAGAGAGAGACATAGTAAGAGTCAGAGAGAATGATTAAGAAATAATGAGAGAGAGAGACAGGAGTGACAGCTAATAGCAAGAGATATACAGATTTGGAGAGAGAATGAGAGAGGGACAAAGGTATCGAATGAGGGAGGGCGTATTTTGACCCGTCAACGTTCTTTCAAAATATTCATACACATTTTGCATTCATTAAGCATCTAAAGTAATATTCTCATTGGCATTTATTGCAAAAAGGATTTTTCGAAATAGCATCTCCTATCTTTGGTCATGAATCTCTATTCCCTAACTCCAATGACGAGAACCATGACTTTATGCTAAAACCTTTGGAGTGTTGAATCTTCAAAATTTTTGTTATTTTCCGCATAGAATTTTCAGAGATGAGGAAGAGGACAAGGGGGTTGTATGTTGTTTGAATCGATCATTGAAAATTGTAAATGAGATGAAAAACAACTCTATGGTTTCATTTGATTCATTTGATGCTAACTCTAGTTTTTGTAGATTTTATTTTCATGGTAGGATAGGAAATGTTTCTATATAATGTATTATTGTTTACATTGTTTTAACAGATAATTACCAATTTTAATTTAGAAATGGAAAAAAATAGGGTTCTATTTAATTTATTCATTTATAAATAATGTTTTTTTTTAATTTCACTGTGTAGAAAACATTTTCCTTTCGGGAGATATTTAGATTTATTTATAAAAAAAGTCATTTGTGTCAATATAATTTTATCTATCTTATGTAAATTTGGGTGGTTGAATATATCTTTTGCAAAGGAATGGTGTTACATTTTTAATGATTCTCTAGGTCATATATATGATTACACACC
Organism: Pinus taeda; assembly: GCA_000404065.3. Classification (NCBI taxonomy): domain Eukaryota; kingdom Viridiplantae; phylum Streptophyta; class Pinopsida; order Pinales; family Pinaceae; genus Pinus; species Pinus taeda. Next base: position 5,082 of record APFE030018861.1, read on the forward strand.
ATGAAATGCCTATTGTGTGGATCTTTTCTTAGAAATTTATTTATTTTAAATCATGTTTTTACTTGGTTTATCTTCTATACATTTATCTTATTGAAAATGTGTGACTTTATGGAGGAATACTTTTCTAGTTATTTATTTTACCCTCAATGATATTTGTGTAAACATATTTAGATCATTTTTTGTAATTTACACTTGAAGGTTTGATGTTGAGTAATATTTATTTTTATATTTTTAAATGTATATATTACAAATATTTCATAATGATATCAATTCCCTTTCAACGAAGAGTTCGTAGTTTTCATTTTACATTTGTTTTCGAGGTTTTATTTTTTTAGCAACTTTGTTTTTATCATTTTTGCTAAAACTTTATAAGAAACAGAATATAATTTATCATGTAGGTGAAAAAACCTAGATCTACCCTAAATCCAGATCAAATATTTCAAGGTGCAAGCCTCTTTTGTGGGTGCAAAACTTGGGGAATGTTTTGCAACTAGAAAGGTGTAATCAATTTATTAGCTTAATAGATTTAAATTTAAGATGCATCTAGGGTTTTTTTATACCATATGTATTATAAGGATTGTATGGATGTTTATAAAGAATGAATTGATGTCTCCTAACATTTAATATAAAGTTCCCCGGATGCGGGTGAAAGGCAGGAGTAAATGGCAGCTGTGGTGCTGCGTGGCAAGTCACATGGGCAGGTGTCAGCCCGGACAAGCCACCGCACCCCAACATACCCGAACCATAAATGCACAGCATTCTTCCGTCCAGGCGCAAGTCCGCTCGGCCTTCAGTGAAGTTATGGCGATACAGACAGTCCTGGGGAAGATGGCCAGTACTCAGACGCCATTAAATGCTCCACCAGATCAGACTCTCATGGCGGTCCATAAGAAGGTGGCTCCCCCGCATTATGCTCCGAGACATAAGCAGAATTTGAGAAATCCTGAGCATTCTCTGGCCGAGTGGAGAATTTCTGCAGAGGTGCAGGTGAGGGTTTCAGGCATGTCTGGAGAGAGCAGAGGGCCGAGGGGCAGGGGAGGGGCACGGGGTCGCCCTCCAACACAGAGGAGAGCCACTCCACCTGCTTCCTCAGAGGATGTCCCTTGGGTTCATGGAGGACACCTGCATCAGTCCATTATTCGGCAAATCAGCCAGGAACCACGGGATTGTGGGCACTCGGAGCACCCTGCGATTCGATATCGCATACCCTGCACATTTGCGGACAATACATTGATTGTCTCTGTCACCGTGGAGCATTGCAGTGATGCTCGCCGGCCACGGGATGGTCTCACGGGGCCAAGGCTGGACATGGAAGTGCCCAAGGTGGATTTTCGGCACCCTCCTCAGACAAAGGAAGCCAGTACCTCGACGATTCAGCCTGCCAGGATGCCGGAAGGAGGAATTCAACCAGTTTTGAAGGACAGCAACAAAGAACCTCAGCCAGCGACGGAGGACGAGCCTTATGAGACGGACGAAGATTAACGACGCTGCCCTTCGGTTCTCTGTTCATCCCTTCTTTTTCCTTGTGTCGGCATATCTGTTGTCTAGGTGTCTGTATCTCTGCAAGTTCAGGAGTCAATGTGTCAACGTGCTAGTTAGGCATCAGGCGTCAAAGGGTCGGTATATCTGTAGTCCACGTGTCTGTACATCTGTCTGTAATGCCACTGTGTCAATGAGTTTGTAATGCCACTATGTCCAATGTGTTGGCTGAAATGCCACTGTGTCGGTTTAATGTAGTCTCGGCAAGTTGGTAAGAATGGACAATTCCATAGACACTCTTGAGAATTCTCCACGGAGATTCCAGGCCTCAGCCTGGTGTAATTTTGAATGTAATGTTACAGTTTTTGTAATATAATTAGATTAGTTTTACGGAGAAAAAAAAAAAACATTTAATATAAAGTTATATAACTATGATAATGTTAAGGATGTTAAATATAATTGTGTTTATCACATAAAATCATATAAATAATATGATTGATAATGATATATAGAAAGAAATATTCCTCATATTTGTTTTTCCTGCAACATTAAATGGTGAACAAAATGCATAAACTATTACGTAATTTTAGATAATATTGTTTAGTTTTAAATAAACGTATAAATGTTTAACTTTATATTTTATTATTTTCAAATTATAATTTCAACGATAGTCATGAATTTTTGATTGAAGTAAACGATCAAAATTATAATTCAAATAACAACATAAATAACTAAGAAGCTATTTTCTTTACCTTCTCTTCACCAAAAACGTTGAAAATGTAGTTGTTAATTATTTTAGAGAAGAGGGATGAAATAAAGTGTTTTGTTTGGTATTATATTATTTTGTACTAACATAAATATATTTCAACAAAAAATTCATCCTTTAAGGAAAGGGTAGAAAATTCATTGCTATGTTGATATTTCAACTAAACTATATTTATGACTAGTTTAAAACAATAAAGCAGAAATTAACTTTCATTACCTCAAACAATCCCTCCATTTCACTTTCTAGGTGAAGATGCATGTTTACATATCTATTAATCCCTCTACAGTTTTATCCATTATACATAGATATATTATTGGTATCAAAGATAGATATATGATTGGTAAACTCTCTCACTCTGCAACTTCTATTGGTAGGAGGCAGATATCTGGTGACAATGCATAATTAGTGGCCATTGAGTTCAAAGATCCATAGTCTCCTAGAAGTTTTACACCACTCAAAAGATTGTGTTTTTTTTATTCTTTTTGTAATCAAGCATAGTAGTATAAATGAAAGCACTAGCTAATAAGTTAATATCTCGCCAAATAATTTTTAAGAACTTCTCTATGTCTCAACAAGAATCTTTTATATTTTCAATGATGGTATATCTTATTTATATCCATATCTCTATGAATATGAAACCATACACATTAGTGCTACAATTCATGGAATGAAATAATCACATGTGTAGCTAAATGTTTGAAAAATATGCTCGAGACAAAGATAAAAATAATACCCTTGAGAGAATAATTAAATCTAGCATCTAGTAATTACACAACTCCCTTATACGAGGATGTAGAGCACCAATCATGCAATAAATATATTTTAATTTCCAATTCCATTTATTGATGTTATATTTTACAAATTTTTTATAAAAAATATTGAAAGGTTTTTGATCTCATTTTCTCTTAATGTTGCATTTATCCATACTTCAATGATTAATGACATCATAAATGAAACTAGAAATTGGTCGACTCCCATATATGATATATTTTTTTTAGTCTATATCTTGGTTTCCTAAGAGTATAAGGGAAATTTTTTATTTAGTGGCATATTTTTACAAGCTTCCAACAAAACATGTATAGTCTCGAACATTATCTAAATAAAAAAATTCCTTAAAACATAAATTTAATTTATAAATTTTACAAGAATGTTAATGTGATTGTAGAAATTATTTTTAAATTATCATTTTTTCATTATAATTTATTTAAAATTTTGAATCCAATTATATCCATTAACTTTATGAAAGTACATATTTGAAACCAAAATTCATTTGAAAATATAAATTATATATTGGGAATGCATCCTCTTTCATTATATTATACCAATCTAACTCACAGATGCATATAATTGGTCAATCCACATATGTATATATATATTTTTAAATACTTATGATTTTTATTTAATTTTTTTACCTTTTTGCAAATTCAAAATAAAATATAATAGAAAACATTTCATCGTTTAGTTTCTTATCATTCTCTAATCCAATGAATGTTTGTAACAAGCTTAGCCCCCTATTTATGTCATTCCATTCAGTTGTTTAGTCATTAACATTTTGCACATGTATCATTATTTAGAAACTAGTGATCTTTCTTGCATGGCTATAGATGTTTTTTTTCCTTTTTTGTTAATTGGAGAACTTTTATTATTTCATAAGATTACATCGGTTTATATAATTTTCTATGATCCTATTTTCCTCACCCATACCCTATTTGCTGGCCAGTAGCTAATTACCAAAAATTATAGCCAATTACCAAGTATAATTTTTTAACTAGAACAAAAAAGACACATTATATTATAATACCTTCAATATCAAGATGCTCCTAGATACAATTACAAATAATATGACTTTACATAGGCACTATGCTCTAGTCTAGATCATGGTGATGGAGGAGGCCTAATGTCACAGTGGATGTGCCTCACCATATAGCCTGTGTCCCTTCGAAGTGATCCAATTTATGTTATAAGAGCCATTGTACCCTTTCCATGCTAGCCCAACAGTCAAGAATATGTGAATGGTTTCTTTACAACTCATTCATGACACTAACAGTTGTATTCTTGTCTTCATGTCAGTCTTTGTTCCGTTTCTCCATAGGTTGCGTGATATGTCAAAATTGCCTAATAAGGTTGTATTGCAAGGAAATAAGTCCTAAATACTAAGGGTGTGGGCTAGAATGGGGTAGAGGGTCTCACCATGCCTGAATCTCCCACAAGGTGTCATCCTTGTTGAGCCCTATCTATAGTTCCATTTCTAGCCCTACCTCATTGATAAAGCATTGCACTCCAAGCTATATAAAAATAATTCTTACAAACCAAACGACTATTTCCATAAAATAAATCAATACACCTAGATAGAATACCCCCATAACCCAAATATGTACATCATAGACATATATAAGTGGTTAGGGCTAACATTCACAACCTAAGTCGATAAACACACCAAACCCTCCATCAAAACACCAGAAACTCAAGGTCCTTATAAAACGAGGACAACAAATTAATGCTAGATGGATCTATGTATTCTAGTCCACCCACTAACAAAATTCGCCCCATCACCAAGACATAAACCCTGGACTAAACCAAAACATTATAAACAACCGTAATATCCATCAAGAAATTAAAGATCCAATGTCCATGGTTAATTAAGAATAAAGCCAATATTGGTGAACTATGGTAGTTCTTAACCCCCATCAAGATGAATAAATAGATGATGATATCAAGACATATATAGTGAACTTAGCTTAGTGATGTATAAACCATTGACATACCCCTCTGTGAAAAATATTCCTAGTACATCTCGTTGTTTCTCTAGTGTGTATCATTTCACCAAGAGCACTATTTTTTCTACCACCTAGTATTGTAAAACCAAAAGGAAACTTCTTTTAAAGAGTCAAATGAGTCCTTTGACTAGACAAGGTTGGAATGATCCTAGAATCACCTTATACCTTATACAATTTAGTATTTCCCATATTAATTCTCAGTTGATCCCTAGTTCAAGCACATAAATCCCTAGGTCCCATGCCTGAACCAATGTAGCTACTCCCACCCCCATCATCTTGTTGAAAGTAATAAAAAATCACCTCATCAATTAACATAAATTCACATGTTCTTACATGGCTTGAGGGTATCAAGACAACCATCCTTAATTATAATTAAGGTCGAATTAGTAGCAGGAACCTCCATGAGCCTCACTTCTTGATGTTTTTTCAATGCCAATGGGTGGCTATCAATATGAATTACTTGCATGTCTATTTGGATCTTAATTCATGACTTAAATCTCCACCATCTTAAGGGGATCCCCTATTGGGTAAATGTGGAATGAGGAATGTGACATGCAACCACATGGGGGAGACTTAAAATGCATTGGACATTTTTTAGTTATATGGTACTTATTTAATTTTTAGTCTTTCTACATAATCCATTATTATGAAGATATACTCTAGTAACTAATTATATGTTAATTTTTTATTTTAGTACATTTGGATGACAGTAGGATGCATTACACTTATACATTAAAAAAAAGCATTGATTGGATGATGGAATGGATTGAATGATGGAAAAAATAAATTTATGGTAAATTATCACGACATAGTGTGACTACATTAGTCAATCAAGTTGAACGTGAGGTAGACACCAATAATAATGAGAAAAAGATTGATTTATAAAATAGTTTAAAACATAAAGAGGGTATCATGTCCACCCATACTATTTATCTATTTTTAATATTATATTGATTTATATCGTCTATTTTTTTTTAATTTCAATAAATTATAGGTATAAATATTTTTATCAATTGAGAATGCAATTTTATATGCATGACATTACACAATTAAAACACTACAAGGTTATGTGGTGTAATGTCCACAAATTCTACATCAAAAAGTTGGAGGAAAAGATGAAAACTTCTAATATTGGGATTTTCAAAGTATTTTAGGTTACTAATTCTTCCTTAAGAAGTGATAGACATCCAAAACACTCTCAAAATAGATACTATTATTTGCAATATATAGTGGAATATGAATTTAAATCCTTCAAAACATTTTTGTTCTACGTTAACTGGTAAAAGTTACAAATGAATGAATGTGATCATGACATAATTGTTGTTGAACATGGTAATTTATTTACCATGGTTAATACAATAAATATTAAGATTTTATGTGATGTTGGATGCTGATATGGAGAGTTTGTTACAGCCCTTGCTCACATCACTCTCAATTTCATAATACCCTATTTTTCTGCTATAAATAAGAAAATAGGTGGAATCATTAGAAATGCAACACACAATTTTAGATAACAAGGGCACAATTCACATTACGACATAAATTAAGATAAAAAAATGTCTTAGACATTCTAAGTTATTACAACAATACTTTTTAGTGCACCCTAGCAAAGACAGTAGGTCCTTCCATGTCCTAGCTAGACCATCTACCATCTGCAATTTCTAGCCAACAATATTGTAGGCTATCAAGGAATCTCTCTAAGATATCCTAGGACCTTCAAATCCTCCACTAAAATATAGCATCAAATAAATAATTTCACAGTTGGAATGTTTTATTTCATAAAATAGGTCCTAAAGGATATTTAACTTGTATGACACAATCTTCATTAGCATCAAATGTTGGAGCTATTTTCTAAGGATTTGTCTCACAAATATTATGTCATGCAATATGTCAATGCTAGTGTTGAAATACTTTTCTTAACTTTATCTCACGCAATCCCTAGTGACCATCGTCTAGACAATATTTAACCCTTGCATCACAAAATAAAATGACGACAATATGATTACAACAAAAATACATGGATTATATAGTGATAAAGTTGCAAGAATGAGGACACTCTCCTCAATTTATAAGATAGGTGAGTTATCCCAGCAATATAAAATGGACCAAGTGCACAAAAACCTAATATAAGCTATTAGGGTATATCCACATCAATAGTAATTTATTGAATATATACAAGCATAATGTGGTGGTTGGAATCCACCTCCAAAGTGGTGGGGTCTCCAAGCTAAGGCTCCACATTTCAATCACTCCTCATTACATGGTTTTTTTCTCTCTATAAAAAGGCTCCAATCTTTAGTGCTCCTCAGCATATCCTAATTTAAAACAAAGTCCATGTATTACATTCTACAAGCAAGAATCCCTCAATAGAGCCACTCAACATCCTAGACTATGTTGTTTCCTTGTGATGGTCCTAGTGGGAAGTCCACTTATCCTAGTGCATTTTAAGATCCTATCATCAATGCCATGCATGTAATGTAGATGATAATTTAACATATGATATCTTCTGAAATATAGATGATTTTAGTGCCACAAGACACCTCTGCACATATATCAACGACAATCATCCATTTATAGTAAGAAATATAATTGTTGAGAAAACAAAATAGTTTATGTTATATCAAAAGAATTAATTTTTCCTAGTTCAATCCACATAACACAAATTTTACCAATAGCATAGTACAAACACCTTGATACAAACAAGAAAGCTAATACTTCTTCTCAACGAGGAAAATAAGTTTATCAAAAAGAGTATTCTCCCTCTAAATATCCATTGCACTTTCTTTTGAAAAAATTTAGCCACCATAATTTTGAAATAAATCCATAATGGCATGAAAAGAACCATATCCCAAACACTACTCCGCATTAAGGAATCACAATAGACCACCTCTGAAATTTTTTTAATTTTCACCGATGGAAGAATTCCATTGAACATGGTTGGAATATATCCTAGGAGGCATACTAAACTTCATCAATAATTACATCCATATTTAAATCTTCTAGGATGAAGGGGTAAATATGTAATGTTTACTCAACTTTCCTTTTGTGGTTCTAGATCTAGCCCATATTTTACATCGATATCATATTTTTGGACAACGTTCTTCTCACTCCCTTGAGTAACTAAAGGAATTTATTGTGATCTTGAGGAACATGCATCCTAATAAAAATTCACATATTGATTCACTACAATGATTTGTTTTTCTTGAATCCTACTTATCATCTTTTTGATACGAACATGAATATATACTAGACGCTGACATACAGAGAAATGTGATACATTTTGTTCATACAAATGAATTCCTCCTTTAGTTTTTTTTCTTTAAACATATTTCACAAAAAACTCTTCAAAATATAAATTTTGGTTTTATAGGATTACGCCTAAGAGACTTGGGAAAATATAGGTCATTTATCCTATACTTAGTAGCCTCAATTATATAATTGTTCTTTATTTATACAACTCCATTTTTATATTGATTGTCAGCCATTTTAAATTGTCTTCTCATCCCTGGATCACTGCAAAAAGAGTTAAAGTTCAAGGGATTTAGTTTCCTCCATTTCTTTTGAAACGTAAATAATCTTCTACCTGTAGGTTTTAACCCCGTAAAGAAATTACCTGCATATGAATTCTGAATCACAGGAAAAATAAAAAATGCAAGAGCATAACACATAGAACACATATACACAGAGATTTCCCACTGGATCTCAAAAATGAGACTACCAACTTGGTTTTTCATTATATTCCTTTCAGTGTTACAATCTATATTTATACATACCGAAGCATCCAATACCATGGACCGAAAACCATCGCGTCCAAAACCATGGACCGAAAAAACCATAGGTAGGTT
>APFE030018869.1:1013-37083 GCA_000404065.3 Pinus taeda
TTTCACATTTCACACACTAGAAAATTAAAAGTCAAAAAATAGGTCTTTTATAAAAAAGGTGTGATGCAGAATACTCACTTTTTAAAATCAGCATGAAAATCACTACCATTCTAAAACTTGATTTCATCCTTGAACATGAAAAAAAATTAAAGTTCCAAAAACCATGTTCTAAAAAAAACATGTGTATTCTACATCACCACTTTTGAAAATCGGGTCATTTTTTTGCTATCTCTACGAAACGGGTAACAGTATCAGTTCCCGTTTCAAAGTTTACATTGTTATACCTCATTATGCTTGCTTTGTAGTGATGTGATCCTGAGGATTTCACCAGAGATAAAGAAGTTTTTGCACTTGTCAGAGCAATCAAAAGTTGGATACTTGTATATATACCATAACTATACCGAAATTAGAATATATGGATCAGATTTACCTTTTCATAGGTTACCAGTGTTTGTACCAGTCAAAATATTTGCATTAGAATACATTAGACAAATGTTGAACATGAATGAGTTGCACTTTGTATCCTACAAAAATAAATCACAGTTCAAGCTAAAGGCTCATATAGGTCCTTATATTATCAATATCAGAGCTGCAACAAAGGAGGTGGAAGCTATTTTAAGTCAAATGAAATCTAAGCCTAGTTTCTCTTGGTCTTATGATTCTCTAGGCATCATTTCAAAATTTAGATTGGAACAAAAGAGTACTTCCTATGTACATACACCAAGGCCTAAAATTGAACAATACGCTAACTAAAAGGAATGGACAGATGGAACTTTATAATAAGCTGAAGAACAATTGGTTACTCAGTCATCCAGGTAGACGCCCATTCCTAAGTAAATGGAGGTCAAAAGGGAGAGAAAGGACATGTCCCCTACAGACTTTGAAACACAAGGTGCATAATTTCTTGTTTTTAAAAGAAGAAAGAAGGTCATAAATATCTAAAAGAATAAGGCCCTCAAATTGATCCTCTAGTTATTACTATCCAAAATGAATCTCCAGAAGAAATGGATACATAAGAGCCTCCCAAAATAGTACTCCTGTCACTCTTTTTCCTCAAGTAGAAGAAACAATTAAGTCACCTGCTGGGGAAACAACAGTTCAGTCTCCAGTATCTTCTAGTTCTCAAATTTCAACTCAATAGAGTATATTTTCAAGGTATAGGGAGATAAAGTTAAAGAATGAAGCTTTAAAGGCTTCAACTTACTCAGAATTTTGGAAGCAGACATCGAAAACACAACATAGATTTCTCTCTGCAATCGACTCAGAAAAAGGACAATTCCAAACGGCCTTCATGGAACCTTTATTCCTAGCTCGCAAGAGTGTTGAGCACTGCAAAGCCTCTATTCTCTCAAATGATACAAAGAAGATACATGAAATCAATCAAATCGATTTACACAATAAAATAGGGGAGCTGATCTTTTCAACAATTACCAGTTTGGCCATGAATGCTTCCAAATTACAGTAATAACATGCATTCTCAGTTGAAGATTGAGAATATGTCCTCATTTGCTAAAGACAACAAAATCAAATCTCTAGAATATTTGATAATAAAGTTAGGACATGACCCTTCTAATATCAAGCAACAGAAGAGCTCATAAAATGCAAAGAGGCAGATATTCAAGCATTAAGAAAGAAACTAAAGCTACCATCCACGAAACATCCTCAAGATAAAGAAGTTGCTAACATAGAAATGGAAAAGGAAAAATTATTTATAGTATTTGTTAAGTAGAATGCAAAAATACAAAAAATGGAGTAGGACATGGAAACACTATTAAGAGAAAAAGAAAAGTGGGAAGTAGAAAGGACATCTACATCAGGAACAGGTACAAGAGCAGATACTTCAGCAAAGGCAGCATCTTAAAATTCTACAAAAGAGATTGCTAAAGCTTTGGAAGAATTATCATCATTTAAGGAAGATAAAGAGAAGTTATCAGCAACAATGAATCGAATGGAGGATAATAAAATTAACAAAGAACTTAAAGTTCATTCAGCAAATTTAGAAATATGAGGATTGGTGTTTTATCTTTCAGATGTTGGGAGAGGCCAAAAATAGCATTTGGAAAAATATAAATGCTAATATAAAAGATATGTGACCATCAATTCAAATCACTTCTAAGGAGGAGGCACTCATGCAAAGAGTTGAGACAACAATACAAAATACTAAAGAAGATTTGGAGCACAAACCAGAAAAGGCACAAAGGATTATTAAGATGTTAAACTCCAAGACCAAGGATGAATTAGAGGACCTAAACATTCCAGACAGGATAACAACAGTAATGGAAGTTAAAATAGTTTTAACGAAAAAAATTGATGACACAGCTAGAGAAAAAATTTAAAGAGCTCGAGTTACAAGTCAGAAGATTCAACAAAACGTTCACACTATTGCAGGAAAAGGGTCTACCTAATTTGAGGAAATCTAATGGAAAATTGATTCCATTAGAAAACTACCAAGAACAACTATGTAACATAGCTACTCATGCTTCAAATTTTGAAAAGTCCAAAGGAATTATTAGTGGAGAAGCATTTATAGAAGGCCTACAGTTTGATTTAAATATTCAATATGATATTCATCACCTGTTTTTCAATAAGCCAACTTTTGACATTTACACCGAAGTGGATGAAAGGTTTAGAAACATGATAAAATTTTCTATCCCAAGTGAGGAAAGGTGGGACCAGTTGCTAGATTTGATCAAATTAGTACAACTGAAGCCTTAAAATTTTGACAATAGAGAAATAGAATTTGCATCAAAATAGCCATAGTCAGCACCAAATTCCTTTAAAACCTCAACAACGCAGCAAATTTTACCAGACTTTCTTTATATTTTTCTTCTATATCTAAAATATTTGTGTCTTTAACAAATATTATTTTGTAAATCTATTTCATTTTGAAGTTTGAACTGAGACGTAAAAAGTTTCTATAAATACTTAGTAAAGGGACTTAGAAAAAGGTTAGAACTTGTATTAAGAAAGGATCTATTTTGATGTAAGTTGTGTGTTGTATTGAAGTAATCAATTTCAATAATACAGAGAGTTTGTTAAAGGATTCCTGTGTCAAGAAATTGGCAATGTTCCTTCTCATGTGAAATCGTTATTTTCTCAGTTTTCCATATGTTGTTTTGTCTCTATTGTTTCAAGAAGATAAAGGGTCGAATTTGTTTAAGTACACTCTGCTCTGGCTTGTAACAATATCCATGTTTTCATTATGATGTTAAGTATAGAATTCATCCCAACATGCTCTATATTTAATTGAACTTAAAACATATTCATCCTGTACACCCTACAAATGCTCTAAAGATCCAAAATCTTGCCTATCGTGTCCTGTTACATCTGCTCTGCCATTTTTGTATATGATCACCCAAAAACCCATGACTCCATGCCTAATGGACTTTCCTTGTAATTTTCAAACAAAGTTTTGAAAAACCAACCTCATAACTCAGTAACTAACCAAATATCTTAAAACATAAATCTAAATCAGGAAGAGAGATCCCTCACTGAAGTTGGAAGGGCTAGATCCCAACTTTGCAAGTGGTTTTGTGGTTACCTTTGGATTTCTCTCCACAACCTTGGGATATTACAGAGTGATAAAATTCTGGCGACCATAGTGGGAACTCGGGAAAATATGATATCAATAATATTTTTTCCCTGGTAAATATTTCTTTCAAAGCTCAAAGCTATTTCTATAGGTGTTATTAAGGTTGTTTTTCCACCCAAATTTTGTACATATATTTATCTATAAATAATCTATTGAAGATCTAGCTCCTAGAAAGATCTACACTAGATCATAATCCACCTGTAATTTTAAATAATCTTGAGAAAATTATTTAGGAAAAAGAATATTATCGAGAGTCAAGCAAGAAATAACTCACTGCCTAGAGCTAATTCTCTCCTTGAAAGTTTCATAACTGTAGAATATATTGAATTTGACTTACCTTTTGAGAAAAATATTTTATGTACCAAGTCAGAAAGCTTTGTTCCTAAGATAGTTTTTGATGAAAACATTTTGAAACTTTATATCTCAACACATCAACCTGTCATTCTAGATTTTGATGAAGATGTTATAAAATAATTTAATAAACTTCAAGATTTGGTTATTGAATTAAATCAAGTTGCTCAAAAAACATTTACTGATCAATCAACTATATCTTCTTCTTCTGCCTCATTGCCAACCCCTTTAGTGGTTTCTCCTATTACCACTATCCCTATTTCATCCATTGTCTCTACTACTACTATACCAACTCAGTAAAGTATAATCCCACCTTTTTTACCACCCTTAATATCCACATCAACTGTAGTTTCATCTTCTTGCCATTCCCATTTAACAATCATGGCAACTCGTTATGCCCCCTTTGTCTTACCTAGACAACTTCATGCCATGCCACATGATTATCAGAGCCATATACCTCAATTTGATGGAATAGGGCCAATCACATCAAAACAACATATAGACAGAATGAATGATTATTTAGAATTCCAAGAAGCCTCTATTGCAGATCTCCCACAATTTCACCAAAGTTTCCTCACATGATGGGAAGTAAAGAAGAATCCTCTCCAAATCTTGGGTGAATATGAGAGTATAAAGGGAGCTCTTGGTGAAACAATTCAAGATTACTACACTAGGTTCAATAACATTTACAATTCTATTCCAACTACAATACAAACTCCACCAGGGCTAGCTCTAATCAAATTTCCAGATGGTTTTGATGCAGATATGTCTTATCAGTCGAGGGAGATAAATCTTGCTACCTTAGAGGAAATGGAAAGAAATGATGTTAGTGTGGAAGCAAATTTGTTGGAAAAGAGAGCAAGGTTAAAGGTTAAGAGAAGAGTCACGATCAAAGAATACCCTGCTTCTTCTTCATCAGATGAAAAGTTGGACACCTTAGTTAAAACCATGGAAAGAATGATGGAAATGATAAGCTTAACTGACTCTCCACCAAGGGAAAGTCAAAGGGGTCCTCAAATCAGAAATCCTAATTTGATCCAGATGGATATTGGTGGCCACCCACCTATCCCACTTGGCCCCCCACAACTGTCTTTTTTAGTTTTTCAGTTTCCTTAATTGTAGCACAATTTACTATTTTTGGAAGTTTTTCAGGTCCTGAACTTCCATAGCCGTTTTGAGGCCCTAAATGATGTTTTTTTGGAGAACTGTGAGTAACATAACTAGTGTACCAATGTTGCTCACTCAAAATTTGTATTCCTCAGATAGATCTTTCTAACAAGGGATTGTGCGTGTCAAACGAATATCGTATGCCAAAGTTACAACCCCGGGAAGTTGATGTACCAATTTACCAAAACGGGGCCCACGATTTGGCATTTCATCTCCTAGGGTTAGTTTTTTGGATGTTTAGGGTTTTCCATTGTTTCTCAACAATAAATATGCCTTCGAGCCTCATTGCAAGATAGTTCAGAGGCATGTAACCGCCACATCTCTTCTGAGATATAAGCCACCATCGCCCTAGTTGGTTGATTTCCATTTATGTTTGTAAGCATATTTTAGTATTTTACATTAATGAAATGAAGTATTATTTCTGTTACATCTTTTTATTTATGGTTATATCGGTAATTTGATGTGTTCCTGTTTAAATCCGGATCATAATTTTAGGAGAAACCCACCCCAAATTAAACAGAGACACCAAATAGGCCCAACTTATCAACAACAAATTATACCTCCATTCCAAGAGAATTATGCGGATGAGGAAGCTAAGATATTAGAGGATCCTGAAGAAAATAAAACAAACTTATTTGGGGAAGGATAAATAGACAATATTTTCTTAACTAAGGAGGAGCGAGATTTATTCTTGTCATCGTAGCGAGAAGTCATCCCTGCAGAGTCAAATGATTATGAAAAGGGATACAAAAATGTTAACATGGAGGTGCAAAAATAGTGCAATTTGAGAAGTAAGAGGACTACAAGAAATCCTCCCAAGAAGATTCAGAGTGATGCCCCTTCCACCAGCCAAGAAAAGGATGATTCTCAAAGGGAGACTTCTAAAAAACAGGATGTAAGTATCAAAGAAGTAGATAAACCTCAAACATCTTTTAGTATTAAAAATGAATTGGCCAAGGTAAAAATTTATATTCCTCTAACATAATTGATTAACAAGAATGCATATAGATCTCAAGTCATGAAGGAACTAAAGATAGGAGAGGGAACATACACAGTCAACTTAACTGATGACCAACCTGAATTATTGTTTGGACCTGAAGTTCAGGGGAAGTCTAAGGATGGTAATGTGTCACCCTTCTATATTAGTTTGAACATCCGTGACAATATTCTTCACAATGTCATGCTTGCTTATGGTGCTTTGCACAATCTTATGCCTAGAGCCATCATGGAAAACCTAGGATTAGATATAACAAGAACCTACAAAGATTTATATTCTTTTGATTCTAGAAAAGTAAGATGCTTAGGTCTCATCAAATATTTATGTGTGACTCTGGCCTAAATCCCAGCAAAAAGTGTGGTGATGGATATTGTAGTGGCAGACATACCTCCCAAGTATGGAATGTTTCTATCGAGATCATCAGGAGCAAAGTTATAGGGTACTTTGCAGATGGACATGACATATGCTACTATTCCTGTTTTCAGTCAACAGAGAATGTTGTACAGGGAAACATTGATGAAATATATGGTAAGTAGCCAAGACAAACCAAATAATTTTACCTTGTATTTTGTGCATTTAGATATGGATTCATTCATTATATATAATGAGATATGTGTAGACGAGGAAGTTTCAGACCTGGACACTAAATTGAGCAAAATAGAGGAGATGAAATTAGATGATGGGAAAGAAGATGAAGAGGGTGAAGCCCTCTAGAACATGGATTTTTATGGGGCAATAAGCAAGGAAGGAGAAGGGGCAGGTGTTTGGATCTTAAACTCATAAACAGGTATAGAAAAGGGATATTCTTACGAGCTCAATTTCCAATGCACAAATAATATAGTTGAGTATGAAGCACTGATTTTAGGACTGCAACTTTTGAAAGGGTTGGGATCTAAAAGGATTTACGTGCATGGTGATTTTGAACTCATCATTAATCAAATTAAAGGTGAGTACTCGAATAAATACCCTAGACTAAGGGCCTACAAAAATGTTGTCTTATATTTTTTCAGTGTTTCCCAAAGTATCAATTATCTCATATTCCTAGAGATCAAAATATCTTAGCTGATGCATTGGTTATCTCATCCAATAATTGTAATATTCCTTTTCATGTCAATAGAAAGTATGAGGTTGAAGTGAAACAAAGGTTAGTTGTCCTAGATAATGTTAGATATTGGAAGGTTTTTGGTAGTAATAAGTAGATAAAAAGTTTTTCGCAAATAAAAGAAGAGTTTGAGAATGTACATATTGATGCAGATAACTATGTAAATGATGATATAAATGAAATTGTGTTGAATGAGACCAATGAAATTCTAGAAGATCTTGAGGTCCTACAATTGAAAGACAATGTGTTACCAAGGGGTTTGGTGCCATTAGAAGAGTTGTTTGATTTTAATGATATAGCTAAAAATCCAAAGATAGAACATGTAAGAGTTGGGTTGAAGATTGTAACATATGTACTAAGGAAAATCCTAACATTATAAAGTTGTCCAAGTCCTTACCTCTTAAAGAAAAATAGAAGTACATTGATCTACTAAAATAATATTCTTATGTGTTTGCTTGGGGTTATGAAGATCTAAAGGCATATGATACCAGTATTATACAAGATACTATTCCCATCAGAGAGGCCCAAAAACCTTTCAAGAAGAAATTAAGGAGGGTAAATCCAGTGATGTTACCCTTGATAGAAAAGGAGGTTAAAAATTATTTTGATGCTAAAATAATTGTGCCTTTAAGATTTTCAAAATGGGTGTCAAATCTGGTGCCAAGAAGGAAAAGGACAGGAGAAATAAGGATATGTGTGGATTTCAGGAATTTGAACAAAGTTTCTCTCAAGGATAACTACCATCTACCTAAAATGGATCATATTTTATAGAAAGTAGTTGGTTCTAGCAGAATTTCTTTGCTGGATGGTTTTTCAGGATATAATCAAATTCTGGTACATCTTGATGATCAACATAAAACAACTTTCACAACACCTTGGGGAACCTTTATGTATGTAAAGATTCCCTTTGGCCTTATGAATGCAGGGGCCACTTTCTAGAGAGAAATGGATATTTCTTTTCCAAATGAAAAGGATAGATTATTGTGGTTTATCTAGATGACATTCTTGTATTTTCCAAAATAGATGAAGATCACCTACTTCACTTAAGAAAGTTTTTCGATAAATGCAGGAAACATGGTATTTCCTTGAACCCTAAAACTCTCTTTTTGGTTTAGAGGAAGGAAAGATACTTGGTCATATTATATCAAAATATGGTATCAGGATATACCCGAGCAGAGTTAAATCCATAATGAATATTGATCCTCCTAAGAACAAAAAAGAATTTCAGTCTTTCATTGGCAGGATCAATTTCTTGAGAAGATTGATCCCAAACCTAGCCAAGATTTTGAGAGCAATCACAAACATGCTAAAAAAGGATACTGAGATAAAATGGAATATTGAGGCTAAAAAATCTTTCAGTGAAGTGAAAATGGCTTTGAAATCTTCTTCTGTTAATCCTTGATTTTACTAAATATTTTATGATTTTCTCTTTTGCATCAGAAGACACTATTGCAGCAGTAGTGTTGTAGAAAAACAATGAGGGACATGAACAACCTATAGAATTCTTCAACAGCTATTTAATAGATGCCTCCTTGAAGTACAATATTGTGGAAAAACAAGCTTTTTCTTTAGTAAAGGAACTGAAGGTCTTCAGAGTGTATATTCTACATTCCCACATAATTTCTTTCATTCCAAGTGCAGTAGTGAAAGATATCCTCACCCAGAATGATCCAGATGGGAAAAGAGGAAAATGGATTGCAGTAATTTTAGAATATGACATTGAGATAAATCCTACTAAACTCATCAAAGTTCAAGGATTGGCTAGGCTAATGGTTGAGTCAAATTTCCATGCACTGGACATAAATTTTATAGTTGCACTTAATGAATAGAAAGAGATGGTGACTCCACAGGTATCAGAAGAATTTGTTACCTCTCCTTGGTATGCATGTATTGTCTATGTTTTACAAAATTTACAAGCTCCACGTGGATTGACAAAAACCAAAGCTAAATTCCTCAAGTTAAAAGCTATGAAATTTTGTATTATAGATCAGTTTGTCTATTGGAAGGATACTGGAGGTATTTTTATGAATTGTTTGTTGAAGGATGAAGCAGAAAAAGTCATGGAATAATTTCATCAAGGGGATTGTGGAGGAAATTTAAACTAGAAATCCACTACCAACCAAATCCTGAGAGATGGTTTTTACTAGCCTACCTTGTTTACAGATGTTCATAAAAAGTTTCAACATGCCATCAATGTCAGATCTTTGAAGGCAAGAGAAGTCTTTTTCCCTTACCTCTAAAGCCCTTTTCAGTGGAGGCACCTTTTCAACAATGGGGATTATATTTTATTGGACAAAGACATCCAAGCTCTTCATCTCAACATAAATGGATTCTGGCAGCTATTGACTACTTCACCAAATGGATTGAAGTCATTCCAACCAGACAAGCTACAAATTATGTAATCATTTAGTTCTTAGAAGGTAATATTCTTTCCAGATTTGGATGTCCACATAAAATCATTACTGATAATGTTGTTGCTTTCAAATCAAAGAAAATGATTGATTTATGCCACAAGTATCACATAAATTTAGGACATTCTACTATTTATTATCCTCAAGGGAATGGGTTAGATGAGTCTTCTAATAAGATTTTAGTCAACATTATAAAGAATTTTTTGTAGGAAAATAAGAAATCCTAGCACAAGAAGTTGATTAATGCTCTATCAGCTGAAGGAATTAGCACTAAGAAATCTATTGGAATGTCTCCTTTCCAATTAGTATATGGAATGGACGCAACTTTTCCCACCTCCCTAGGAATTCCAGTGCTAAAGTTATTGCAGGGAATACAAGTGGAGCCAAATGATGTACAAAGAAGGATAAACCAAATGATAGAGTTGCAGAAAACTAGGAAGGTAGTTTACAACAAAACTCATAATTCAAGACAAACTCAAGAAAAATCATTACAGAAAGACTAAAGCAGATCATTTTAAACTAGATTATCTTGTTCTAAGATGGGACTCCAGAAATGAAGAGTAAGATAAGCATGGAAAGTTTAACAGTCTATAAAAATTACCCTATAAAATTGAAGTTGTTCGAGGTAACAATGCATTCTTGTTGAAAGATTTGAGTGGAGAAGGACTATCATGAGGACCTGTCAATGGTAGACTACTCAAGCACTATTTCACTCAATGATAGATAAGTTTTCATACATGTCATTCTAAATATCATTTTATATTTTATTGCAAGTGAGGGTGACTAACATGAGGAATTGAAACCTGCAGTGAAGGCCCTAAGCTTCTGATGAGTTGCTGCTAGTATTATAATAACAAGAGCTAATCAATTCAGTTACATAACAAGAACAAAGGCTACTAATCTACAATGTTCTTGGTGCCTCACAGGGAGGATGTCATCCCCATTGGAGGCATTGTTAGGGTCCTAAAATTTATAGGATCGTTGATGATTATCTGTTGATTTTCTCCCATAGGATGTTGTAAATAATTATTACATTCCACAAATTATTTTCAAAAGTTCAAAAAAGGAAGAAAAAAAAAATATGATATAAAAAAAAAGGAGAAAGAAAAAAGAGAAAGGAAAAAGAGAAAGAAAAAGGAAAAAGAAATAAATAGGGGACGAAAAAAATATATATACATGAAACAAAAGAAAAGAATAAAAAAATTAGAAAATAGAAAAATAAGCCCCTATAGCGAGCCAATCAAAATCTCACTTTAAATTAAAAATTTCAATTTCAAATAGCATGCTTTAAACTTTGGTTATAAATGTATTATTTTATGCAATAATGCAACAAGGTTTATTTGTCGTTTGTGGTTAAGCGATGCGCTCAAACCGACAACACGGATTAGTCCCACCAAGATCTATGGTGGAGTAATTTTGCCCCTCGCCCGCACTCTCAATGGTTAACACGAGGCCGGGGGGTTGAAAAAGGGTTTCCGCTCAAACCATTTGGGCTGACGAGGCAAATTTTGGATAATTTCAGGGATTCCCCTCCTAAAACCATTTAACACCTGCACCCCCTTGAAATATCGTTCATCTCCTGCCAACTTTATGTTACCGCCACCACTAAACTCCTGCCACCTGTTTTCTCATCCGCCACTGCACTTCCACCATTTATCCTTCCATTTCACCCCCTCCATGTCAACTAGTCATTCAATGTTTGGATATTTACTGCCAAATCCATATTGAATGTTGTTGCATTTAATTTCCTGATGTTTATATGTTTTCTCAATAAATTGCCCCTATTCCATAACGTTAACTTTCTCATTACACGATCGATCTAACTGTTATAAAAACCTCCAGAAGCCTGCAATTCAATCTTTTCACCATACCATTGATTCTATAGGTCAAAGATCAAGCTGCCACCAACTATTAACCTTCTACAACACTTTTTCCAGTGTGAATTCGACCAAATTTCACCCAGGTAACCTTGTTCTGTAGAATTCTTTTTATCAAGTGTTTTTCTGATATTGTTCTTCCGCTTTCCTATTATTTCATTTCCAAGATGTAAACATGCAAAGGAAAGGGGAAAGTTTCTTAGAAAAATCCCATGATTCCCCCTGTCCCTGATTTTGATAAATCCCCTCTAATCGACACACGGTATAAAATTGTTGAGACCTAGTCTGAAGTTTCCCTTTACGAACTTTACAACTGAGAAAAAAAAATATCCTTGACAAAAGTGATGATATACATGTTTGGGAATCTCTTCTCCCTCGGTTTATTTTCCCCTAAACACACTATATCCCTGAATTATCCATTTGGTGCCATCTCTGATACTTTCCAAGCCAAAAAGTTGTTATTTCCCACAATAACGAAGTTATCTTCTCCATTTCCCCTGAAAGTATTTGTGAGGCTTTGCAACTTGAATACCAATCCTCCCATCATCCTTTCTGATCCGATGTATTTACGGAATTATACAAAATACTGACTTCCCTCAGAGAGCACAAATCTCCGAATGTTTCCTTCCCAAAAATGTTGAATCACCCCGGACCAATCCCCCATACCCAGTCTCAATCTTACCAGAAATGTCCAAACAAGTAATTTCTACGATAACCTAATTGCTTGGGTATCATAATGATCAATGGGTAGATGAAATAATTCTTGGATTTTTGTCAATTTTTGCAGTTGGAAAAAAGCCATTCATTCTTTTCAATTACAATCAATTTCTGTCCAATCTAATGCATGATCAATTTTTAAATTTCAAAGCCAAAGGTGTTTTCAAATATTAGTCAGTATTGGTTTACCTTGTGTTATTTCATGAGTCAGACAAGTTCAAAATTCCTTTACATAAGATAGATAATGAGGGAAATCGTTTGTCAGTGATTCACTAGACTTCTCTAGTTAGAAATAACTCAGAGGATTATACTTACACTGATTTTGTTGATAAGTTTCTACATACCCCATTATGCTTGCTTTACAGTGATGTGATCTTAAGAATTTCACCACAGATTAAGAAGTTATTTCACATGTCAGAGCAATCAAAAGGTGGATACTGGTATTTATACCAGAATTATACCAAAATTAAAATATATGTATCAAAGTTACCTCCTCACAGGTTACTAGTGTTTGTACCAGTTAGAATATTTGCATTAGAATACACTAGAAAAATGTTGAACATGGATGAGATGCACTTTGTATCCTACAAAAATAAAGCACAGTTCAAGATAAATTCTCATAGAGGTCCTAATATTATCAACACCACAGCTACAACAAAGGAATTCAGAGCTATTTTAAGTCAAATGAAATTCAAGCCTAGTTTTTCTTAGCCTTATGATCCTCTAAGCATCATTTCAAAACTAAGGTTGGAATAGAAGAGTACTTCCTATGCACATACACCAAGGCCTAAAATTGAATAATATGCTAGCCAAGAGGAATGGAGAGAGGTAAATTTACAAGAAGCTGAAGAACAACTTGTTATTCAGTCATCCATGCAGATGCCCATTCCCAAGGAAAAGGAGGTCAAAAGGGAGAGAAAGGACATGTCCCCTATTGACTCTGAAACATAAGGTGCATAATTTCTTGTTTTTAAAAGAAGAAAGAAGGTCCCAAATAGTACTAAAAAATTAGGCCCTCAATTTGATCCTCTGGTGATTACTATCCAATATGAATCTCCAGAAGAAAGGGATACACAACAACCTCCCACAATAGTTTTGTCAAGTACTCCTTTCACTCCTTTTCCTCAAGTATAAGAAACAATTTAATCACCTACTAGGGAAACAACAATTCAGTCTCTAATATCTTCTATTTCTAAAATTTCAACTCATCAAAGTATGTTTTCAAGGTACAGGGAGATACAGTTAAAAAATGAAGCTTTAAAGGCTTCAACTTACTCATAATTTTGGAAGAAGACAGCGAAAACACAACATAGATTGGCCTTTGTATTCGAATTAGAAAAAGGAGAGTTCCAAATGGCCTTCATGGAAACCTTAGTGCTAGCTCCCGGGAGTATTCAATACTACAAAGGCTTTATTTTCTAAATTGATACAAAGAAGATACATGAAATTGATAAAATCAATTTACACAAGAAAAAAGGGGCGCTGATCCTTTCAACAATTACCAGTTCACCCATGAATGCTTCCAAATTACAATCATCCTTGAAAAACATGCATTCTCAGTTGAAGATTGAGAAGATGTCCTCATTTTCTAAATACAAAAGAATCAAATATATAGAAGATTTGATAATAAAGTTAGGACATGACCCTGTTAATATCAAGGCAGCAAAAGATCTCATAAAAAGAAAAGAGGAAAATATTCAAGCAGTAAGAAAGAAATTGAAGCTACCATCTATGGAACATCCTCAAGCTAAAGAAGTTGCTAACATAGAAATGGGAAAGGAAAAATTATTTACAATAAGTGTTGAGAAGAATGCACAGAAAATGGAATAGGACATTGAAAATTTGTTAAGAGAAAAAGAACAGCAGGAAGCAGTCGAGACATCTACATCAAGCACAAGTACAATAACAAAGACTTCAAAAAAGGAGACATATTCAAATTCTACATAAGATCTTGCTAAATCTTTGGAAGAATTATCATCAGTTAAGGCAAAGAAAGAGAAGGTATCAACAACAATGAATCGACTGGAGGAGAATAATATGAAAACTGGAAATGTCTATTTAATAGAAGTGCAAAAGAACTTCAAGCTAATTTAGAAAATTCAGAAATATGAGGGCCAATATTCTATCGTTCAGATGTTGGCAAAGGCCAAAAATATCATTTGGCATGATATAAATGCTAATATAACAAATATGTGGCCATCAATTCAAATCACTTTTGAGCAGGAGGAACTCATGCAAAGAGTTAAGACAACAATACAAAATGCTAAAGCAGATTTTGAGCATGGACCATAAGAGGCACAAAGGATTATTAAGATGTTAAACTCCAAGACCAAGGATGAATTAGAGGACCTAAACATTCTAGAGAGGACAACAACAATAATGCAAGTTAAAATATTTTAAACGAAAAAGAATTTGATGATACAGCTAGAGAACAAAGGTAAAGAGATTGAGTTACAAGCCAAAAGATTCAACAAAAAGTTCACACTACTGCAAGAAAAGGTTCTACCTATTCAAAGGAATTATAATGGAAAATTGATTCCATTAGAAAACTACCAACTGTGTAACATAGTTGGCGATGCTTCAAAGTTTCTAAAGGCCAAAGGAATTATTAGTGGAAAAAAATTATACAAGGCCTACAATTTGATTTAAATATTCAACATGAGATTCATCACATTTTTTTCAATAAGCCAACTTTTGACATTTACACTGAAGTGGATGAAAGGTTTAGAAACATGATGCACTTTTCTATCCCAAGTGAAGAAAGGTGGGACGGGTTTCTAGAGTTGATCGAGTAAGTACAACTAAAACCTTGAAATTTTGGCAGCAAACAAACAACATTTGAAGCAAAATAACCATAGTCAACACCAGATTCCTTCAAAGCTTTAACAACACATCAAATTTTACCAAACTTTCCTTATCTTTTTCTTCTATATCTAAAATATTTTTCTTTACCAAATGTTATTTTTTAAATCTATTTTATTTTGAAGTCTGATTTGAGATGTAAAAGGTTTCTGTAAATACTTAGGAAAAGGACTTCGAAAAGGTTGGAAGTTGTATGAAGAAAGGAGATATTTTGATGTAAGTTGTGCATTGTATTGAAGTGATCAATTTCAATAATATAAAGAGTTTGTTCCAAGATTCCTGTGTCAAGCAATTGGTGACATTCCTTCTCATGTGAAACCATTATTTTCTCAATTTTCCATGTTTTTTTCTGTCTCTATTGTTTCAAGGAGATAAAGGGCCAAATTTGTTTAAGTCCACTCTGTTCTAGCTTGTAAACAATATCCATGTTTTAATTCTAATGTTAACTATAGAATATATCTTAGCATGCTCTATATTTAATTTCACTTAAAACATATTCATCCTATATACCCCACAAATGATCTAAATATCCAAAAGCTTGCCTATTGTGCCCTGTTACAGATGCTCTATTATTTTTGCATATGAACCCAAAAACCCATGAATCCATGCCCAGTGGACTTTCCCTGCAATTTTCAACCAATGTTTTAAAAAACCAACCTCAAAAATCAATAACTAGCCTAATATCTTAAAACAAAAATCTAAATCAGGAAAAGAGATCCCTCTCTGAAGCTGAAAGAGCTAGATCCCAGCTTTACAAGTGGTTTTGTGGTTACCTCTGGATTTCTCTCCACAACCTTGGGAAATTACGGAGTGATAACAACAAGTAAAAATTACAATGGTCAAATTGTGGTGGACTATGTGATATTCTCCCAGAACTTGATTTGCAATTTCTCAGATTTCAAGATTGGCGTTGTTAGGCCCCATAATTGTTGTACTCAATGCAACTTTTCATTCATATGATTCCCTACTATTGTCTAGGTAGATCCTCTCTACAGATAGAGATGATCCCTCTATCCCAACGAGTGGGTCTAGCAACCGAAGTGACAATCTACTTGACACTTTCCTAAGTTACAATTGAAAAGAGAGACAAAGAAGATGGCATACCTCGTTCTGATGTTATCTCGATCTCCTTCATTGAAGACCTTGAACCACTTGTGTCACATGCTACTTCAAACTGCTCACAATGTTTATGCACCTACACAAGAGATCAAGACACAACAAGGCATGCAAATACAAATAGCGTATTCAAAAGTTACCTACTTAATTGATCAAGGAATGTTAAGCTAAATGATACATAAGCATACACATTTAGGGAAAATGAACCAACAGTTATATATTAATAGAAATTAAAGGGAAGCATACAACCAAGCCTTGATGTTGATAGGATCTCCTTGAATTAATATCCAAGTCCAAGCTAAGCTCTCCAAGCACTCCTTCTCCAACTTGCCAAATGAGTAGCATATAGGCACAATCTTAGCATAAGTGTGAAAATAGGCATAGAACAACCATTTCGGAATGGGAGAGGATGAATATATAGGATGGGAAAGGGAGTTACGATCTCTCCAAAGATAGCAGTAGGCCCTCATCTCAAGTAGGTGGCTCATAGGGATAAGACCAAGAGGCCAAGGTGGGAGAATTTGACCTCATCTATGCCAAACAACCTCCAGCTCACTGCTATCGAAGCTTCTAGATCACAAAGCTTATCATCCTCTTTGGGAAAATCGACTTTTTGGGATCATCGCAAGTATACAAGTTAACAGAGAGATGACATCATGGGTCAATTATAGTTCAACGGGCGACCATTGATATTTTTAGTCTCATAAGGGCGATGATTCTAAAATTAGGGTTTTAGAGTTATTTGCTTCAGGGGAAGCTCAAGGCATTCTCCAATCAATGTCTTAGGGAGGATCTGAGCTGAATATATGAATGAGTACACTGCATAATGGTCATGTTTCGAGCACTTCAGGGTCTGTCACGGGGAAGTGCAGGAGGTGTGACAAAATACTGTGTAACATATGCCCCCTAAAGCATGAAGGCAGAACGAGGAGTGATGAATAAGATGCTTTACGATCTTTAGCAAGGACGAGGAAAAACATTGTCAGGAGACCTACAAATCAAGGATACATATACATATACATATATGATATCATGAATCCATGGTATGGATGCAACCATCTGGATGATAAGGAATATATGAAAAGATGCATGGTATGGGCTCAACCATCCAAACTAGAAGGATCATCTATGAATCTAAGATCCAAGGTATGGACGCAACCATCTGATATAAAAGGATCATCATAAACATAAAGTCCCACAATATGAAATCAAACTCGAGGGGCATGTACCTCAAATTGAATCATTATTCCTTAACTAATTCCTTTAGATGTGTTGTGGCTTCAGAATTCTGATGCCGAAACATGGGGGATAACCACCCGGTCCGAACCTCAAGACAAATCCTTTTTCGTTTAAAGTGGTGGCTTCGACTAGGGATAATGGGACCAGTTTCCCAATATGGGTTTTAAGATGAGAGTGGGTGGTTCATGAGTGTTTTGAAATAGAATAATGATAATCTAAATGACCTATTCTATAATGCAATTTCTCTAACTAACTTATTGTAATATAAACCTGGGTGTTCCTATATGGTATGTGATCTACAAAGATATATGTTTAACATGTGATAATAAAGATTAAACACAACTGAACGTAAAAGATAATTCCTTTGACTAAATAGTTAGTCAAAAGAATTTATAAAATATATCGCATATATGATGAGTTATATATGAAAATGAAAACTTCAGTCACGCATCATACAAAAGTGCAATTAAAACTTAACGGAAACAATAAATCTCACATATAATTCATGAAAGTAAAGTTTTGCCACTAATTAAATGTAAACAGAATTAAGCATACACGATAATAGTACCATATGTATGAAGTCCTTCTCATGTGACAAATGACATAGACCAACTTCTTTCTTCAGATCAAATTGTCTCCCAAGAATACAAAAGTGCATAAACAAAGGAAAGTAGTTTGATATCTAAAAGAGATGATCATGTTCCATCATTTCACCAAAGCATTCACAAACTTACAATAGTTCATTCTTTGCAAATGTTTTAGATAAAATTTTGGACCCTTCTCTAAATGCATGAGAAGCGTATAAATACTATTCTAACTAAATGTGCAAAAATAGATTATACAAAATTTGAGGAGGTTTCAAACAACCTTCCTCCTACTAGGTAACTAACTCTAAAAATAAACAAAGGCTAAATAAATAGAACTAAGAGGATGACTTGATGTCTGCCATCCTATCCTTCAAATCACAAATATCGATCATTAGTTGAATTTGAGGAGGTGCCCGAAATGTGTCCTAAGTTGTCCTGTGAAGATTGCATTAGTAAGCGGTGGCAACATCCTTTGAGTCGTATGAAGGGAATAGTTGAGAGTCATAATCTGGCTATGTGGCTTAACAAGAT
Source organism: Pinus taeda (assembly GCA_000404065.3). Taxonomy (NCBI): domain Eukaryota; kingdom Viridiplantae; phylum Streptophyta; class Pinopsida; order Pinales; family Pinaceae; genus Pinus; species Pinus taeda. Next base: position 19,563 of record APFE030018869.1, read on the forward strand.
ACTTCCAATATGACTCCCAGTTGGTTATGGTCAGTTTTTTTATTGGCTCTCTTTGATTCCCCGCCTTTTCTTGCTAGCCTTTATATAGAGCACTTAAATCGGGCATTTCTTTCGTATTGCCTTCTTTCATGAGATTTGTGGAAAACATGATGTGATTCATTACCTTAATGATATTCTTTGATACTCTGGCTACCCTTGTGACTGCTATCTTGACCTATTTTATTCTCGCATCCTAATCTGTGAAGAGAATTTCTTTATGAGTTTCCTCAATCTCAAATAGATTGGCTTTCTTCCCATCTTTTGTTTCCTTCCATTCGATGAAATCAGATATTTTGGTGTTTAAATCGTTAAACTTTGTTCTCTGTTCGATGGCCTTATTTATCAGTTGATTGCTAGTAGTCAGATAGGGAGTAATGTGTGACATCTTCTAGCAAAAATACTCATGTTGTTTGACTAGAAGGGAATTTAATTCCAGGGCCTCTTTAATGAACTCCTCAACAGTGGGAACATCCTTGTATCTTTCCTTGGATTGTTTTATTTCTTGGAGTTGCATGTTTTTGGCCAATAGATTGGCTTCATGGATTTTTTTCAAGACCTCCATGTCTTGCTACAATTGTGTGAGCTACTCAGCCACCTGCCTGTTTGTGCTTGCTTTCTCTATCTTGAGATCTTGTTCAAGCTGCACAATTTTCTCCTCTTTCTCACTTAGTAAAGTAGATACCTCAATAGCCTTATCCATAGTGGATGATGTGTATGCTCCCGTGAACTGTGATAGTCTAGTCAATTTCTTGGCTGGATTGAAAGGAATGTCCTTCCAAACAACGTCCATTGGCTTGTTTCCATGTGGGAATTCAGGTGTGTCTACCCTTCTCCTTTTTCTTTGCCTTCTAACTATAGCCTTGTGGAGAGGGATATAGAACACATCAAGTGGCAATATCACCGTTACTTTTAGAAAAATTTCTGATGTGGATAGAACAGGGATAATTTTAGTATGCTGGGATGTTTTTTTTTGTTCCTCCATAGGTGTGGACTAATCATCGAAAGACTTGGGCTCTTTATCCTTATGAATATGCCGAGGAGTTTTACATTCCTCTATTTCTTGAGTATTTGAGGCTTTGGGAGTGCCTTGCAATTTTTGATTAAGCTAATCCCACTCCTGCTCTAAATTAGTGCCTTTGGCCTATAAACTGATCTCTGTAATTGGGGTGCTCATCACTTGTTTCTCAGCTAATTTCCTGCTGGACTCGGCTGTGTTGTCTGTGTCTTGGGGTTTCCTGGTGTCTGGTGTCTTCTCAATGTTTACCTGAGAGTCTACTTGAGAGCTAGGGCTTGTACTATCAACAGTGTTACTTTGGGTAGACTTATCCTCGGGATTTAATAGATGCATTAGGATCACCCAAAGCTTCTCATCTCTAAATTCTTGAAATCTTTGAAAATATTCAGGTTTCAAATTCACCTTTGCCCATTCGAATGCTTGTTCAAAGGATACAACCGATTGTAACAAATCCTTAAAATAATTATCTCCATGATTGTATGGCTTGAGCTTTACTCTAGTAGTGACATTATATTCCACTTTGTTTGGATCAAATTTCCTCGTAGGCAATGTATGAATCATGAGGGCTTTCATTTGTGTTGATTCCTTAGTAGCATGAACAAAATTGGCTAAAGCAAAAGAACTGCATTTGATAGGGAAATCAGGCCATAATGACTTCTTGTCATCTTTAAGAACTTTAGTCAGGCCCTTTCCCATAGTCTGGTAGGCATTATCTCTTTCTAATAACTTATCAGAAACATATAAAGGAAGGAAGCGTGGACCAGTTGTGCTACCAAAAACCCTAATGTAGATGAAACATTCTTCAATGAAATACTTGCCGACAATAAGCAGGTCTTCTGCGGCTTCCTGGGAAAACCTAGGGGCTTTCTTATTGAAAATCATTTGATGTAGGGGCAACACAATAGCATGAAATATCTTATAGAAGTGAGGTATGTAATGTGCTTCCCATATTTGTTTATGAATGAGATGGATTGGATAAGGATCGTGTATGGTCCATTTCCAACCCATGGTTGGAAACGTCGCGCAAAAACAGATAACATACATAATGTAGGCACTAAAATAGGAGGGAGGTTATCTGAAGAGGAGGATTTCTTTTGTCGATATTTAGTAATGGTGGTGGCTAGGTTGTCAGATAGGATGGAAGGCCAATTCATGATATAGGAATTAACACAGGCATCAATCAAGGGAATCTATTCTATTGAAAAATTAGTGTTATTGGGTATTCCATACAATCTACATAACATGGTTGTTACATAGTTGTATGGATTTTCCAAAGAGGCTATAGCATATATACCCGATTTTTCATATTTGAATTTGTTGTCCAACATTCTCCAACCCTGAATTAATTTGAAGGGGTCTAGATTCTTCTTTGTAAAGTTAGCCACAAATGTGTTGTCGTAGATATCCTGCAGGTCAGGTATGTGGTACATCGTCTTCAATTCCTTTGCTCTGAACGACCCTGTGAGCTCCATCCTTGAATTTTTGAACTGCCTATCTTCAATGATAAGGTTTTCAATCACCCACCTAATCATATCTGTATAGGGGAGGATTTTGGCTCTTGCTCCTATCCTATGAAGGAAGGAACAGGAGGCATTCCTGCATTAAAGTCCTGAAGGTCTTATTGACTCTGGTGTTGCTCTCGTAACAGTGATTTTAGGACGCTCATCCTCCAACCTGTTGTAAATCACTTCCCAAGCTGTTGCACCTATGGCAACATCACAAACTGTATCAAAGAAGATAGGAGCCATCTTTGTAACCTCAGTTTCAACAATGGTCTTCTTACTCTATTTCTACATCACCTTTCTTAGTGACATGTCTTTTGTTGCTTGGCTAAAATAGACAAGATATATTAGTGCAGACGATATCAGGTAATTAAGATTGAAAGCTTCTTTGAAATGACTTTGGATCATGAGAAAGGTTTCATGAGATACTCGATTATAACTACCCATAACTTAGAGAATGACTATCCTTCCTCGGGATTCTAAATATTTAATAACCTGTCAACTCGTTTGTTTTAATATTTAAAACATAGTTATTCCACATGTTTTACCGCTCTCAATTATGCATCGTGGTCTTTAAAGGGGTACAATATAGCGTTATCAGATGTATCAAGTGAAATTCGATTGTGGATATCGCAATATCACATTTCGTAGATCACTAATGGTTATTCTAATGGCATTGTCAAGATTCTTGCGAACTGTGCAAAGTGCGAAATGTGATTGCAAAATGACAAGGTGATGTTATCGCAACGGGAGACCTTATCGCATATCACAATTTTCTGAAGATGTTTTTAAAATAGTCATGCAGAAAAGTGTGATTTGTGATGTGTGATGTGGATTTCATCCTTATTTGGTTTTGCAAGGTTTTGCTAGGTTTTTTCTTAGAGTTAAGCATTATTATCCTAACCCTAAAAATTTAAAGGCATCCCTATTTATAATTCTAACTCTAGCTATTGTTCTTTATAAATGGGGGTTTGTTTCGTAGGACAACAAGATGATAAATAAATCATTTATTTATTTATTATTTATAAATAAAAGTTTAAATAATTTTTCCCTCATAAACAAATATAATAAAATATTCCAAGTGGTTATTCCAAGAATGGGATCAATAATATTTTATTATTCCTCATTATTCGAGGATAAATCAATATTTTGTTATAAATATAAGGGCTTTCCATTCATTATTCACTTTTGATTATTTTCATTGTTGCACTCACTGTTGTAACTCTGATTATTTTCATTGTTGCACACCATATTTTTGTTGGGTTTTCACATTATAGAGGAGAGAGACTCTACATAAGCTGAAGACATTTGACGATAGCCAAGAACCCATTCCATAGAGGGGGACTGGTAACATTTATATGTTCTCTTCACAGGTGTTATTATAGAATTATTCTTTACATATCTGGTTTTCATTGGATGATTGGAGTTATTACTATTTCTTTTTTTGTTTAACTCTGATTGGAGCATAGAACCATACTTTGGCAGGTTTTGTTTCTATCAATTCTTGCATATCTACAATGTTTGGCAACCATTTATATTGTTGAGATTATTTTTCTTCCACAATCTTAAGTGGGTTCTTTTCATACATCGTTGAGATGAAAACACTACAACAAAACTAGTGACTCTGCTGGGAACTTTCTGATTGTTTCCAATAACAAAATTGTCGACTCAACTGGGTTTTATAGTTTAGATCCAGAAACCTAGGTGACCTTTGGTTTTCAGCTTAGGGTTTCTTATTTTTTCAATTCTCTTAATGTGTCCTAGTTTTTAAACCACAGATCTCATAAAAATTTTACTTCCACAAGCTTTTAGGTCGTTTTCACAGGTCACAGGAACCAACTGCGACAAAGGTGGCACTTTTTCCTGAGATTTGCTGACCACAATCATCATAATAGAAATCATAGTTTTTAGCCCAAAAAGTGTGATCCAGGCTTCAGAATGCACCTTTTAGCCCAAGAAGTGCGATCCCTGCAGATAAACAAGTCAGTACCTGCAATTTCTGGGTTTTAGGGTTTTTCTCAAATCGGTTTCTGGGTTTTGCAGAGAGTTATTTGTTGGGTGTCTGACCTCTGTCTCATCCCACTTATGCCTTGATACACTCTATTTTACTCGTCAAATTCGAATTCAGCCCCCCCTAGGGCTTCTAGTACACTTCCACCTTTCTAGGAGGATTTTATCTGAGTGAGTAGTCTGAGTTTTTGTAGCGCTTTTAGCCAAAATTTCCAGATCTGTACCTTTATGTTTCAGATTTGTTAAGATAGGTTGTTACCATCCATAGTGTCACATTTCCACTTGTTTGGTCATTTGCCTCAGGGTCCCATTAGTTTCCCTAGGTGTTTCACCCATCTCCCTATCTTTTCGAAGCGATATTCCTCTTTGGTTTTTTGTTGTTGTTGCACCACTTTCCAGTAGCTTAGTGTCATTTGATCCCAGTCACAACAACATTTAGACCCCTTAACCATTTCAGTGTATTTCCCATCGTTTTAGCCATCAAGTAATACAATGTTTGCAAACCCAATTTGGGTGGGATTTATTTAATTGTTTTGCTATTCATTTTCTATTATTTATTTCATTTTATTTTTAGCAAGATTTTCCTTTTTTACAAACATGATCTATGCTTAATCAATTAATACACTTGCACACACAAACACACCTTAAGCAAAGGGTGCTTGGTTTACACTGCCAAGCCAAGACTTAACATAATAAATTTATCTCCCCACATCGAGACAAAGGATATATTGTTGATCTCCCTTCACCATTCTCGTGTTCCGTGTGTCCTACCACCATTGCACCACCAAGGCGTGTGTCACGGAGACTATTAGGACTTCACCCCTAGTTTCCACTTGGGCGTATTACCCCTCCTCGTCAGGTTCGCATTCATAGCCCTTTGATTCCCCATATCGATTCTTCTCATGGCCCCTTTGATTCCTCATATAATTCAGAGCCTTCTTCACTACACATCATCACCACGTTTGGACCCATAGCTAGGAACCCAAACTGGTGTTGGCTTTGGTTCTATATCGGTAATCACATCAAGTGAAATAGTCTCAAGAATTGTTCTGATAGCTCCCATGCTCCCCTTTATGGTTGGGTTAGGTCTACCGAATCTTAACCAATTGATAAATGACCCCATACACCATGATGTTGGTTGGTTGTTGAGCATGGAATCCCCCCAAGGCATTTTTTTGGGCTCAAAGCCCAAGTTTTGACCGAATCTTGTTGTAAAGCTCTGTGAATTGCGGGCACATGGCATGAAATTATAATAGAGTCACAGGGTTGTCCACCCTATTTTTGTAATGTAATGTTGCCTGGATAGACTTACCCATGGTCCACGGACCATGGGATAGTATAAATAGAGCGAGGCTCTAAGTGGAAGACAAGAAGAATAGCATGAGAAATCTAAGTGGCTGAATCAATGTGTGAAGTGTGTCTTTAGGTCGTAGAGTAGGAGAAGGCTCTGCAACTATGTGCACAGAGGCCTAGTAGTCTGCAGCTGAGTGCATGGACCCCTCCAGCTGAGTGCGCAGGGTGAGTCGAATCTGTAACCATGGAAAGAATCAATAAAGAGAAGTTTTGCTATAATTGTGTGTATCTTTTCTAGTGTATTGCATGAATGAATGTGATTTGCAAATATAATGTTTATTTACTGTGCGCACTTGCATGAATATTTTATGTTGTTAAGTATAACTTAAAGCACTCAAGTAGGAAAAGATAATTAAATAATATTGGAATATAAGCAAGGTCTTTGTTAATAACGCAAAGCTTGGCGCTCAGCCCCTAGGTAGGGCTATGTGAAGGTAGTATATCAATCCGCGAGGAAAGGAAAAATGCGTGAAGCAACCCACACGCAAGGAAAAACCATGGACTAGTCAAACTCATCAGACATCTCGAGGGTGTAAAAACCTAGTTCTAGCACCCTCCCATACTACTTCGGCTGAGACCTCAGTCCTCACTCCACAGACTATTGCCGAAAGGGCTAGTAGTGCCGGGATCTATTTGGCTAATTAACTTTGAACCTAGGTTAGGCCCCAACAAGCCAACAAATGGTTTTGTTGCTAGGATTGGGATCTGTACAGAGATGTCTGATGTCGTATCACTAGAATCCGAAAAAGAAAGGAATTGAAGAGTGGTTAGACAGGAAGATTCACGAGTTCACGATGTAGGAAAATAGGAATCTATGATTATCAAAGGAAGAGTGGTTAGGTTGCTACTTATATACGGAAATCCATGAAATTTTCTTTGCATCCTTCCCTACTGAGTTGTACGAGTGGATCATGAGGCTAGTAGATAGCCGAGGAAGGTGTAAACTCAACAAACCCATTGTGTGGATCCCAGAATTGGTGCGCAGAATGGAAGCATCGGAAGATAATATTGCCCGCATTGTTGATCACTGGCTAGGTTGAATCATAGGAGGGTTCATCATTGAATTCGTGGTAGATACTTTGGTTAGCTATAGCGAGGCAGAACAATGCTTCCTCAACGGACCGTGAGGTAAGTACGTTAAATCTTTGAACACTTGGATTAAAATGTTGTAACTATGTGAAAAGCAGGTTATGCAAATAAATTGATGTTTGGGGCTACACGGAGTGGGAGGATCTATAGAAACTAAGGTAGCACAGAACTAGAAACTAGCCCTGTGATTTCACCTCCGCGAGGAGGTGAAGAGGAGCTAGCGAAGGTTTCACCAAGAAGTGTGATCAATCTGATAAAGCAAAGAATTCTGTGCATACCACTCCCACCCATGCCACCACCAGTTTCACCATCTTCACCCCCGACTTCACCCATACCACCTTCGCCATCATCGTGAAGCAGTGTGGCCAGCACAATAAAGCTACCAGTATTCAAGGGAGTAGGGAATGAAGATCTGAACCAATTTTGGTTCGTGGTAAAAGCTGTATGGGAAGCACAGGGTGTCATGGATGACAATATAAAGAAGGCAATGTTGGTCAGTGCTCTACAGCATCGCGCGCTGACCTGGTAAATTAAGCATTCCAATGACAATCCGAATGCGGGGATAGTGGATATCCAAGCTGCACTAAACAAGGAATTTAGTAGGCCAAAATCAGAGGCAGAGTAGATCATTGGATTCAAGGAAATCACCATGCTACTAGGCAAAACCTCGTGGGAGTTGGGCCAAAGACTGAAGTGCACTATTCGCAAAGCGAGCATGACCTTAACAGATGGGAAACATCGCAAGTGGTTTGTAGCCTCGTTAACACCGCATCTATGGAATGCACTATCGCAACAAAGGCTAACAACTCAGGCTGAAGCTTTGGAGATCACGATGATATTGCACGAGACACTGATACAAGATCCTAACCTAGGAGTCCAGCAAATTTACGTGCAGTTGAAGAACTGGTGCCTTGAGATGCAGAGTTTGAAACAAGACAGGATGGTTCATCTAGAAGTGCATGACAAGGTATGGTGTGTAAAGTGCAAGGGCCAAGGGCACAACAAGGACCACTACCCGATGTTTGTGAATTACTCACAGGAGGAGGACCAATGCCATTGAGACCGGAGACACAAGTAGGACCAAGTGTCACACCTACATTGTGGTGCACGATTTTTCAGATAAGAGGGAAGCATGCTATAGATAACTGTCATCTATTACAGAAGTATACATAGAATTCCCAGCAGTTGTTCTATAATTTCTACAGGTCAATAGGCCATGATTAGTGAACTTGTAGAAGTTATGAACTAATGATGGATCGGAATCCTACCTACAGAGTTCAGGCTAAAACACGGCCCCTCAATCAAAATGTAGGAAGTGCGCACTAGATTTTATGGTCACGGACGAGGCTGAGGTGGAATGAGACTAGGAAGAGGTTGCATATAGCTAATATGTTACAATTGCGAAGGGTCGGGGCATTATGCCCGCGATTGTACAATTCCAATGAGACCATCATGCTTATATTGTATGCAGTGTGATCATGAGATGGAGGACTATCCCACACTGATAGCGAGGTTGCACAATAAAGGAGCACTTCAGCCTCCCCTGACTCAAAACCTGCAAATGATGAGATCTAAATTGCGTGAGGAAGACCCCAATGTAAATATCATGCTCTGGAGTGGTATTACGACAGGGGATGACAAAGGCAAGCATCCTGAAGAAAGTACCTGGGTTCGTAAGGCTCCAACAAAGGAACCAAAATTTGATTTGGAGCACGCTAAGGAGACATTCATGGAAGTGAAGAAGCACTTCGTAGATGCCTCCACTTCAGGAAATAAATACAGACTAGAGATATGAATGGACCCATTGATGCTCACTACATTCTTGGAGGCATGTATGAAGCTACTACACGATAGAAATGTTGTGAAGGGGCTGCAAGAGCTCATAACTAGATGTGTTGGGACCATGCCAGGAGAGTTGCGCATAGTCTGGAAGCTCGGGAAGCACATGGCATGAATAGGAAGGGAGATGAGATTGACGGCGCAGATTGGGGAATATGAGATGGATCAAGTTATTTTGGATTTAGGATTGGACGTGAACGTCCTGCCAAAGAAAACATGGGAGCACATGGGCAGGCTTGCAATCCCTATCCTGCGCTACTGGGAATAGATTGGGCAACTGACATGAAAGGAGTGATAAATCTAAATAAGCACAAGATGATTTTCGAGAAAAAGTCACTGCACGTAGTGGTACCTTTAGATCCTGTGGAAGGATCGTGCTACACAGAGCCAGTGCGCAACTACGACAGCGACGAAGATCTAGACTACATCTATAAGATAAACACGCAGGAGCAAGATTGGGTAAATCCAACTGTAGATGGTCAAATCTCTTGGGAGAAAAAAGCTCCTGCACATCAGATTTTGATGAAGAGATAGAATGATGGCAAAACCGGTTACATGAGGTAACCACGCTCAACTATAACATGATTACAAGGTCGTTGCGTTGTGTAGCTACATAGGTAAGGGATCTGCCTACATACGACGAGTTAGGTGATGTGGAGGATTTCCTAAACAAATTTGAAAAAGAAGTGCTAGAACAACATCATTTAGAGACTCTGAAATAGATATTGCGTGCTACGCCCGCAAGGTGGTTGGGTACGCACCAGCAGAGTTTTGAGGACTGGCACGAATGCAGAAGGATGATGTGCCAATGATTTGGGAAGCCCCAGATTCGAATAAAAGCCAAGTATGATGGATGAAATAGCCTGTGTGCCCACCTTTCCAGATGGATATAGGCATATGGTATGCAACCTACACGAACGCACACTGTCCTCACAGTAGGAAACACGATCGGTAAACAAGTGCGGGAAAGACAATGGCGTGAATGACCCCTCTATTTGGGACCAGGAAGTAGGGTAAGACCAAGCGGTCAGAAGCATCTTCATGAAGAAGCTTTTACAAAGTACGTGAAGCACTAAACACGGTCCACCATGTGAAGCGGGCTGACTGGGACCTGCGGATACCAATGATTCTCTGGGCATATAGGACCGTGTGCAAAACCTTGACAGCGAAGGCACCACCAAGGCTAGAGAATGAAGCAATTGAAGTAATCCCTATAATACTTGGAGAACTTAGGTCATGCATGATCACACCAATAGATACGACAATTCGTGAAACTGTGGAAGAAAAAATCCAATAGGGAATCTTTAGGCTCTAAGAACTTGAAAAAGAAAGGGTGTGATTAAGGAAGAAAAGTGCTTTGGTAGAAGCAGAAGTCAAGAAGCTGGAAGATGAGATAAGGGACAATTTTCTCGATAAGAAGACCATGGTGATAAAACAGGGTGTGCGTGATCATGCTGACAAGTTTGAGCACTATCATCGTGAACTGATCAGTTTGATGCCTTGGATTGGACCGCATATTACTAAGAGAATTAACCAGGGTGATGCACTGCAGATGATAAGGTGCGTGAAACCGCCAATGATGGTAAAAGGTAGGTGTTTCCCAAGAAAAATGTTGGATGACCAGAGGAAACCACACATAGGTGGCATGGCCACCTGACTAGCCGAAGGAGGAACAGTCTTAGCACTCCAAGCAGTTGAAAGGAAGCATGGGACTATAAACTACTCTGTCCGGAAGCTGCGCGAGGTTGGAGCTACATGAAAAAACAAAAAATCACAAGGTATGTGATTGCACAAGGGGAGCTACACTGCCATGCCCGATGGCCAGAAAGTGACCGTTGAAGTTGCTATTCATAATGGGATGCTCGCCTCGAGGCCAAATGGAGCAGGCGGCAGGCATTTAAGACGCAATTTTTGGGCAAGCTATGGGAAAATCTGCCACCAAGGGAGCATTGATGAACAGGATTTGGGGGAACGGTCAAATTCAAATTCAAAAAGCACTATAAAATACAAAGGGCTACCCAGAAAACAACACTTAGTCATTTGCAAATTGAGCAATTGAGCAAAGTCCTTATTATTGTGAGCCGAGCATTGATTGAGCCCCTGAGTTCGCGAGTGCTACATTTCCGAATGAATACGATGGAAATAGCTAAGGACATTATGGAGAAAACCGAAATGACTGTTGGAGAGGCCACGCAGGCCTTGGCTATGGGAGATGCTCCGGAAGGTGCCGAGATTGTGGTAGAAATCTTGAAATCATCGTGCACACCAAGACCCAAGAAGGATAACAAGCAATGGTTCCCGTACGTGTGTCCTTGCGGAACCCACTGCGCACCAAGCTATCAATGGAGGAGAAGGGGAAAGTCGTCACCATAGAGACAGATGAAGAAGAAGAAGATCTGGAGGACCTTATCATCGCAAAGGATGAGGATGAAGGCATGGAGGAGAACACTCAGCCTGCACACCCCGCAATAAAATTTCCCACCCATGTCCCCCCATGAAAATGGAAGACGAAAGTGCCCAAGGACTTGGACAAGACCAAGAGCTCGCTCCAAACCCCGCTCCTGCCAGATAACATTATGTTTGAGGGTACGCACCTAGCAAGGGTGTCGAGCCTAAAATTGAAGATTGGGACGTCGCTGACCACAAGAAGTTCCCTCACCTTGAGACCAGGAATCTCATGAAGCCCAAATAGAACACCGTGGTGGGGGTAATATAATTACAGCCACAGAAGTGGTTGCGCAGAGTGGAAAAGGCTGGGCTACTGAACCTGCTCTAGGTGTCGCACTTCCACCGTGCCCCAATAACCATTTTTGTCATCAGGTAGTTGCTCTTCTTGGTGCATGATCGGTGTTTATGGCTAGAGGAGCCCATCCCCATCACGACAGACCTAATTCACCACATCTCCTAGCTTCCATGCAAAGGAGAGGACCCCGCGGACATATTAGAAGGAAAGAGCAGTGACTTTGCCATCGCGGAGGCCATGAAGAAAAAGTACAAGCTAGAAAAGAAGAAGAGGGGCTACGCCATCTCCAGCATCAAGGAGAAAGCATTATGCATGGCGACGCAAATCCTGTTAGGAAAGGTCATGTGCAAGTGTCGCGTGGACAAAGTATCCACGTTGGTGGTAGCGCTAGCTGAGTACTGCGTGGAGGGGGTCTAGCTTAATTGGTCTGAGTTCCTCTGTAAGGAGTTTTTAGAGAATTTCCGCGAAGCCTGGGAACAAGGAAAAACATTCCACTATGCATGATTGTTGCTTTCTGTAGTGCTTGTGGCTAGGGAATTTCCAGAGGATAGTAAATTCCCCATAATTGACAGGGATTTACTGGAGGCCATGAAGTCCGCTTCGCTCTGGGCCACGAAGGATGCTAATAGGATCTGCAACAGTAAAATCTTCTGGATGTTCATGGAAATGAACCTCAAAATGGGGATCAACTGCAAGCCACGGTTGTCACCCACTATCTATAATAGTCTGCAGAGTTTTGCAGAATTCAAAGCAGACATGCATAACATTTATATCAAGGCGCGCAAGGACCCAACCAAATAGTGGGTAAACCTACCCTTCGTAGCTGCAGACGATGTCATTTTTAATGTACTCGAGGCATGGCCACTGGAGTGGTTCGCCCAGACATCGCAGAGATCAAGAAGTCGACAACGCAAAGAAAGAAAAATGAGGCCAAGTTGTGCATCACACAATTGGTCGAAAAACGAAGGAAAGAAGCAGCGGCAATAGAAGTGCGGGCAACACGGGATGCAACATAGAAAGCAGTTGAACAGGAAAAGGCCACAACAATAGCAGCAGCACAGGAAGTAGCCACGAAGGCGGGCAAGGACCAAATGATGCCTTCACAGATGCAAGAAGCAAAGGAAGCAAAGATAGAAGAGGGAGGCATAGACCCATGATTCGTGTCGACATAGCTAAAGACCCAACAGAGTGGGCAGGGTCATGTAAGAAGGTCAAGGCATCAAAGTTGTCCATTGAGCCGATCACCCTAACCGAGGGTGATCTGCATGACATCGGTGAAACAATGCGTGATGTCACCTCTGAGGATCTCCAAGATTTCATGCAGGAGAACCAGATTGTGTTGGGGGCCCTCAAAGCACAATTGCAGGAATTACAGGCGTGCCCTCCTCAGGTTGGTACCCTTTTGACCAACCTCGCAGTCAGCTCAACAGCAGCAGAGCAGATGTGGCATGCGCAGATGAAGAACACCATAGTGCTGATAGAAGTGGTTCTAGTGCCATCGAATGAGGCCGATAGGCCTTTGATTAGCATGCTGAAAGGTCTCGGTATCAATCTAGCCACACTCTCGTGAGAGACCCTATATGTGTTGCAAGATGGGATAATTGTAGAGCTACGACCTAGGGAGGGCCACGCACTACAAGTCCTCAGTGAGCAGAAAATCAATATGGAACAACTGAGCTTGAAGCAGGATGAAGTGGTGTCACATAATCAATAGCTGGTACAGGTGATAGATGACGCTTGCCAAAGTGTCCCGAAGCTGGCTATCCTAGCAAACATACCAGCAAAGGCACGGATCCACAAGTTAGCAACAGAGGTCCATGAGGAGAGGGAAGAAATGACAAAGGTTTAGCTGGAGCTGAACCTTCAGATCACCAAGCTATGGTTAAAGGCACAGCCATCCAACCCCCAGAAGTCAAAGAATAGCACGCTAGAACTATCATAGTGGCACTAGAGGAAATTAGCAATATAGTGCAAGACTGCACCAACATGTTTGAAGAATCACTTGAGGTCCTCACAAATTTGCAAGAGGACTCCAAGATCCAACACTTAGAGACAAAGGCGCGAGAACTCCAACAGCAGTATGGCAGTGTCTGAGGAACCATGTAGACGGTGGACCTCACTCAGAGGCTTGCACGAATACAGTAGGCTAAAGCGCTGAAGGAGAAGGTGGATGTGGCATGACATAAGGAAGTAGTCCTAAAGGTGCACGTTCAGCCTTGGATCGACAAGGCCTTCACCATCACGACAGAAATCAAAGGAAAGCTTGCACACATGTAGGGGATGCACATACTGATATAGAGAAGCACTCATGACATAGAGGTCTCGGAATAGCATATGCAGCAGATCTAGCAAGTAGCAGCTCAATACGTTGCTGACCTTGATGCAGTTTGAGAACAATAGGAGGGACTCCACACAAAGATCGTCGCGCTGACAGAGTGACTCGAGGGCGAGTCATGATGTTTGTGTTGGGGGTCTGTTAGGCATGGAATCCCCCCAAGGCATGTTTTAGGGCTCAAAGCCCAAGTTTTTACCGAATCTTGTTGTAAAGCTCTGCGAATTGCGGGCACGGGGTGCGAAAGTATGATAGAGTCATAGGGTTTTCCACCCTAGTTTTGTAATGTAATGTCGGCTGGATAGACCTACCCATGGTCTGCGGACCATGGGATTGTATAAATAGAGTGAGGCTCTAAGTGGAAGACAAGAAGAAGAGCATGAGAAGTCTAAGTGTTTGAGTCAAAGTGTGAAGTTTGTCTTTGGGTCGTAGAGTAGGAGAAGGCTCTGCAGCTGTGTCCATAGAGGCCTAGTAGTCTGCAGCTAAGTGCGTGGGGTGAGTCAATTCTGTAACTATGGAAAGAATCAATAAAGAGAAATTTTGTTATAATTTTGTGTATCTTTTCTGGTGTATTGCATGAATGAATGTGATTTGAAAATATATTGTTTATTTACTACATGCACTTGCATGAATATTTTATGTTGTTAAGTATAACTTAAAGCACTCAAGTAGGCAAAGATAATTAACGAATATTGGAATATAAGCAAGGTCTTGGGTAATAATGTAGAGCACGATGCTCAGCCCCTAGGTAGGGTTGTGCAAAGGCAATATATCAGACCAGGAGGAACAGGAAAGTGAGCGAAGCAAGCCATGCACAGGGACAAACTGTTGACCAGTCGAACTCATCAAACATCTCTAAGGTGCGGAAACCTGGTTCTAGCACCCTCCCATACTACTTCGAGTGAGACCTCATTCCATGCTCCACAGACTGTTGTTGAAAGGGCCAGTAGTACCAGGATTTGTTTGGCTAATTAACTCTGAACCTAGGTCAGGCCCCAACAAGCCAATATTGGCCCTCTATGTTGAATAAGATTCCCTCGGGCATCCCCAAGTTTAAGGGTATTGCTGGAGAGGATCCTACCAACCATGTTCAATCCTTCCACATGTGGTGTTCATCCAAATCCATAACTAATGACTCCATTCATCTTCGGATCTTCCAACGCACACTCACTAGAGATGTTGCAAAACGGTATGTAGAATAGCCCTCTACATCTCATTCCGTTTTCGCAATGCTTGCGAAAGAGTTCCATTCATATTTCCGATTACCTCTACAGTACTACACTGGTACAGAGCTATTGACCATATTTCATTAGTCCTCTGCCACTCGCCTTTCTGACCATGTTCAATATTGGTGTCAAAGGAGGAGCACATGTCTTGCCCCACCTTTCGAAGACTGTGTCTATCTAGATTGGTTTCTTAAGATCCTTTTATCCCTCATCGGGAAAGATGTCGCATCCAATTTTCCTCAGACCGAGGAAGAAGCTTTCCAGACTCCTCTGAGATATGATCTTATTTATGCACAATTCGATTATGTCTATACCATCATTCTAGACCTCCCTTGACGTGGAAGTCCCAGTGCATCGAGGGCATCTCACGTCACTGACGGTATCATTGGATCCCTTTCACACTCTTCGCCATAGACTTAGCAGAGTTATGGCTACTTATAGGGGGCACCAATTCCTCCAAAACTTATGCCCCTCCTACTAACAACATGTTTCCTGGACCCCAACTTGTTTATTAAACTGTTGCTCCTCCTTATGCACAACCTAGTGCTCCAGCCCCTCAAACATTAGTGCCACATCATCCCATGCATCCTTAACGCCAGCAGCCATCGCCTCCTCAGGGTCAAGTGTTTGCACAATAGAGTGCTACCAATCCCCCAAATTCAAAGAAAAATAATAAGGGGAAGGGTAACAAGGGTAACCAAGGTAACCAACCCAGTGAACCCCAAGGGAACCAGCTTAACACCAACAACCAGCAACAGGGCGACCAACCCAAGCAGAACAAGGTTATTCACATGAGTAAGCCTTATGCTTGTTGTGTTGTACATGGCCACTATACACATGAGTGTCCTCTTTTACCCTAGATGAACCAAATGTGGGAAGCTCAAGAAGCTTCTCAAGGTCAACAATTGCCTTAGAATCATGTGCCACCTCAACCAATCATGCTCACGAATCCTTTCCCTCAGCAAGGATTTTTTGCTACTCTACCTCAGCTAGGTCAAGTAGCCCACCTCCCCCAACCTTCTGGTCTTGGTGACTACTATATCCTTATGATGAACTCTGATAAGGTTAACCCCTTCCATATCAACCTACAAACTTGGTCATGCCAATATGACAAGTCATCCACTTCGTCTGCTATCGAGTCCAAATCCAAAGTATCTGTTGAGCCTTTTACAGCACAAAATGGTCCTTTCGATATCCCTCAACCTAAATTTGAGTCCATTCCCAAGATCCCAAAGTGACCATTATGTCATAATGCGGCTTCTAACATAGTTGCCCATACATATAGTATAGTAGACAACTTGGCGCAATCACCTACCGCCATGTCGGCACCGGAAGTCCTCCAGTCGTGCCTGTTACACTGAAAATTGTCACCATGACTATCTGCAGTTAATATGGCTCCATCAATAGTCATATTACCCTCCTTTTCAAGCCTCATACCTCTGCTCTTCATGTCAAACTTCAAAAAGAGAGAAATTCACTTAAAAACATGTTTATCTCTGGGTACGCAGGTTCTCTCTACCTTGCCTGCGTGTACGCATCCCAAACTCATTGTACCTGCGTACTTGTACGCTCTGTAAGCCAAAGGATGGGTGCGTACCCCTGTAAGGTCAAAAGGCATGAGTTTCATCTTAAAAAAGTTACTTGTGGTCACTTCTAGAGCCTTCTAGAAGAGTGTTTGACGTGTATTGAGCGCCTCCAGATGGTTCATGCATCCCTATGATAGAGGAACTTATCCCATCAAGAGAGGAGCTACCCCATCCAAAAGAGGGAGTATCCCATTGATGTTGGAACTGAATAACTTCCTCTAGAATACTATAAATACAGGCCTTGGGCCAAAGGAGGGGAGGTTGAAAGCTGAACATTCTAAAGGGTAAATGCTGCTGGAATTAGGACTTCCATTGTTGACCTGTGAGGAGAGATCACTATCCTTTCTTGTTGCCATATTGGGAGTGGGTGAGCTTGTCAAAGTAGAGGAAATCTCTTGTTGGACCCTGGGAGGAGCTTGCACAACACCAAGGCTCAGGTTGTAATGGTTGCTTTTTTGTTTCCTTAATACAAATAAGTCCATTCTTCTCAATGATTTGTTGTTAATGAATTATTTCATGTACTCCTTGGTCTATGTGATGAATATGCTTTGTTTTATGAATTATTCAGGTGTTATGTAATCGTTTGCTTGTTAGTGTATGCTCTTAAAGTGAAGGAGGAGCTCATTTGGATCAGCAAGGTTGGACTGCTACAACAAGCGTTGGACCTAAGGTAAGATCGTAAAACACTTGGTTTCTCATAGAATAATGTGTGTTTAGAGAAGGATTGCTCTTGTTTGGTTTGTTTGTCACTAGAGAGTCTTAGACTCCTAGGGAGGTTAGGGTTGTC
>APFE030018870.1:0-68255 GCA_000404065.3 Pinus taeda
ATTTGACGGTTCATTCTCTCCTCGGTATTACCGACACTTGATCCGTGGCTTGACACCCGATTGGTCCATGAATTGTATTTAAAGCGCATGGAGGGTCATTTGTAGGTTAACCGTGCATGAGAGAAGCTTATGTAAATTTTCATTCTTTTATTAATAAATTGCCTGTAGTAGCCACGTTGGCGCAGGCCGTGGACTGTTTCCCTCTCTGAGGGTTTTAACCACGTCAAAATACTGGTGTATTGATCTGTGATCTGTTTGTGAGCGGTGTCCTTTTGGTGTTCTGTCTGAGGAACTTACCCTGTATATTCCTATTCCTATAGGGATCACTTACTTAGATGAACAGAGGTTTCCTTTTACCATTGGGCTATGGGGTCGAATGTCAGACAAATTGGATTGGATCAGGCTTTAAAAATAGTGTCTATAGGGCAAGATAGGTGAATTACTACAGATCTCAAAGACTAGATGGTGAAATGGCTTCTAATCGGATCCAAGGAGCAATTAAGGGTTCCTTAGGCCGGATTATGAAGAGAATGAAAGAGGTCAACCGGGATGGGAGAGAAATTAAGGGTTTTCAAATCCGGATATTAGAGGAAAACATATAAATGAGTAACTATGAAAAACAAAGTGTACTTAAACAAGTTCTGAGTTATATTTCCTGTTAATTCATTCAAATTTGAATAACATTTAAGTTTACGAAACACATACAAAAGTAACAAAAACAGACAAAGAAGATACTTCACTGCAAATAGCTCATCTCATGAATCCTATAGTGCAATCTTTTTATTACTTGCTCCAGTCCATTGACTTGAAAATTGGTACAATAACCCTTAGGTTTAAGATCAAAAAAACTTTAAAAATGTATAGCAATCCACACTCAATAATTCGAATTATGAAGTATTTATACAAAAAGAATTTACAAAATATCTCAAACTGCATTGATAAATAATCTAGGAAGAGGAAATATATTCATGCAAGAAGATAGAGACAACTATTGTACTGTTGTTTGTTGTCCCTGTTATTTAGGTTCTATTGTCTTTTAGTCTTTGATCTTTTTCCCTTTAAGTTGCTTGGTTGTTTGGTCTTCTTGCTGGATGTCATATTTGCTCATGACCTTTCATCTGATACTCTTTGACCTTGCTATCCTGTCATAACCCTTTTACTGCGCTTTTTTACTTTACTGTACATTTCATATTTTTACTGTGTATTCCTACAGTAAAGCATTGAGTTTTCCCATGTTTTATCATCTAGTAATTGGATATTGAGCATTTTTCTGTATATCTCATTTGCCTCTGTATAATTGATAAAAGTTGGTTTATTAATAAAAAGGTGTTTTACCTCATGCTGGAGGTAAAACAAATTCTCAAATGTTTGATACAATACTTTTCCTGTTGGTATGCCCTTCATGGATGAAGTGTTTACCTTATCTCTGGCCACTTCCCTGATCTTCTTATTGTAATTCTCCTGTGTCATTAGCTTATCATTTATAACTAAGGGATTTGGTAATCCCTTTGGCCTCAAAATTTCGAATTTAACCATGAACCTGTCAATGGCCAGTTGCATGGTTTGACACTTATCTTCCAAGTTCAACATGAAATTCCTCTTGGTGAGGACCTTTTTGACTTCCAAAATTGTACCTGTCCTATCAGGTATCTCTAATTCTTACAGCTCATACTTGTTCTTGGAGTTGAGAAAGTGGATTATTCTTGTAGCTTCCACTGGAATATCTCCAAGTTCTACTTTAACCCTAAGAATGACATCTATAGCTTGCTTTATCAAATAAATTTGTTCAAAAATGACCTGGATGGATGGCCAAATATCATTGACAGATTTAATGATATTGGCCCACAGTTTCTCCTTAGCCTGACCTAGAGGTTCATTGAGTGTCAGTTCCTTCTCCAGGCTTTTGATTCTTTTAGTCATCATTGTGGCCCTCTGTTGTACTTCTCTGTGCATGATTTGGGCCAATTTGTAATCTGTTTCCAGGCTGGTGACTTTCTCCTTAAGTCTGTTAATCTCAGTGGTCTGAATGAACATTTCTTCCATTGCTTTGACCAACCTATTTGCTTCATCACCTGTGGAGCCTGTTGTTGTCGATCCTATTGTTGATGTAGTTGGTGTAGATGCCGGTAGTGCAGTGGCCATCGGAGCATGGGAGCTAAGGATGCTACCAAAGTAGAAGGTACAACAGTGGTAACTGTTGGGATGACAGTTACAGGAGCATCATCCAAACTAGCTTGTTTAAGTTGCATCAAGCTTTCCAACTCTTTCTCCATCTCCTTTAACTGATCATTCAATTGCAGTGCTAGGTCCATCATCTCTTCATGATTGTTCTGACTTGCCATGACCTCCTTTGTCTGTTAGTGTTGTAAATGAGGCCGCTTCAACTATTTCTTGAGGGATATTATGTCCTCATTCTTCTTTTTGATTAATTTCTCTGTGGCCTTAATATCGCTTAGGTCATGGCCCAATTCAATGACCAAGTCCTCCAAGGACTTTATTCTCTTGTCTTTGGTCTGTGAGGAGGCCTTCTCCAATTTGTATTTGGTTTTCACATTATCCAATGAATCTTGCAGCTTATAGGCAATCATGGCCTTTCCTGTGAGGGTGGAGTAAATCATTTCTCCATCTTGCTTATCGAACTCTATCTGATCAATGGGATGAACATCCCTGGCCAACACCTCAAAATTAGTTTTCTTGTAGTCTGTCGAGGTCCTTGGTTGCTGTATAGTGGGCTGCAAAAATGACACCTACATTTTCCCTACTTTGATGTCAAAGGCTGACATCAATCTACTCTGGTTTGGTGGAGTATGCTTGAAGTATTGATCATATGTTTATGCCTTCAACTTCTCATTCCTCATCTTTATCTCTTTGAATCTGTCTTTGATATCCTTTTCCCTGTTAGTTGGCCTGACACAGGATTCAACTTGGGCCTCTTTCTTAGCTCAAACAACTAATCTTTAGTGTTCATGGCAGAGTTGGATGCCTCCTCCCTGTTCCTCTTTGGATTCTTTTCTTCATTGGTCAGGGTCTGTAACACAGGATGAACATTCATTGTTTCTCCTATTTCTGGAACCTGCAGGAAAGAGCTCTGGTCAATTTGTTTTTCAAGATCAATCAATGTGTTCTCAACATCCACAACTGTGTTGTCTGTTATGCCCCTATACCAATAGGTGTCATATATCATGATTAACTTGATGAGCTATGTAATATGTTCATACATTTTCTTGTTGCAAAGGTTCTCCATATTTGTAAAAAAGTCAAAAAACTTAAAAAATGTAAAGAGGGTATACCCTAAAAGAAAAATCAAAGGGTAAAAAGAATAAAAAATGGTTAAAAAAATAAAAGAGAATGAACCCCAACAAAAGAAAGACCAAGAAAGTGTGCAAACCTAAATGCCACTACTATTTAATTTATGTATAATAAAGAATTGTGTGATACTTGTTACCTATGCCACAATCCATGGTTACCAAATAGCTTATCTTGGTTATTCCATGTTTTCAATTCCATGTTTTAGATATAGAGAATAAAGATCTGACCAAACAGTTTAATCTTGGCAGATAAGTAGATAGGTAAAGTGAATAAAAGGAGCTCAACAGTTTAATCTGAGCCCTTGGATGTAATAAGTGTAGATTTAGATAGCTATCACTATGTAAAAGAAAAGAAAGTGTGAAAAGGGTTTGTTAGTTTAAGTGCACCCTAATAAAAAAGTGAAAATGCTAGGGTAAAGTAGGTAGGGTAAGTAGATGATGGTTGCAGAATAAATGTGTGGTGAATGTTAAGTTTAAATGCTTAAATCTTTTAACTTTTATCACCAGGCAAAGGCATGTATCACGTGAAAGGCACATCAAGCAAGCAAAGTCAAAATAATTAACTCCCCTACTCATTTCCCTTAAATTTTCACTAATTTCCCCTAAGTACCAAGGTATCTATCAAATTAGAGAGGCTTAGAGCATTTCTCTGACTTGTGGAGGGACCTGACCCTCAACCTAATAATTTTTAATTCCCAAGTACTTAAGCCCATTCATTAATAATCACACCCCTTCATACATCATTCATTCCTTAGTTAAAGCTTTTTCTAAGTAAAATCCTATTTTACTTAGGGAAATTAAAACATTTTCCATAAAAAACCCTCATTTCTCACTTAGCCTAAGTTTAAATATACACATCAAAATGTTTAGAGTTAGCGCTTACTTCACTTGGTCATATTAACTGTTAACTTATATTATAGAGTTTCCCTATAAATATTTCCCGCTCCCGTATTACTTTAACTATGTAAAAACCCCGAAATATTATATATCCCGCCTTTCGGTTAAAATATAACCATAATACATTTTTAAATGGGATTAATTAGTTAATCCGTAACTAATTAAGAACCTCGACTTCCCGCCACATTAAAAAAAATTATTAATTAACCCCTATGGTTAATTAATAACTTTCTCAGCCAATCCCGCTGCTCCCGATATGATTAAAAAACTCTTAATTATATCGGGCCCTGCCTTTATTAAACCCCCGTCACCTTACCTCCCTGATAGTCATCTGATCAAGCCTTCGAGATTCCACAACTATCATGTATATTGCAGGGCCCTCCACAACGAAACGTTAGCGTGCGATCGCGGAGCGGGTTTGTGAATAGTGCCCCCGCCACGCGTCACTCATTCTATGGTATTGCGTGGATGAGCCCAAATACTACCCGCCCTCCATAAGCGGTGCGATAAAAACCACTTAACACCTCCTATTAAACGAAAAACATCATATCGTTCGCCTGTTGATGCTACCTGTCCAAATCCTGAAACCTGCCAAATTCTTGATTTTGTATAAAAAACAAAACAAATCATTTCTTCTTTCTATTCTACGAACCTGTGCATCCATGCAAACTTACGATGAGGTCAACCAGATTGTGCTCCCAGCCACCAACCAACTTCAAAATTTGCAGTCGACGCCGCTTAGAGTCCTCCATTCACACCCAGTGTACCTGCATTTTTTTTCCCATCCCGAAAAGTAGGTATTTACCAATTTCCCGTCAAGAAACCCTCTGAATACTTGCTTTCTCTGCAAATTTAATTGAAAAGAATCCCAATTCACCATAATTCAGTTGCCATACTTGAAAATTCAAGTTCCCATACCTGCTATTTCACCATCTTCACTTAAAAACCTCAGTTTCCTTTCTGAATCCATAAGAACTAGTATGGAAACTCTGGTAGCCCTAAATATTGCACCCATTACCACCCCTCACCGTGATTTAAACTATCTACCTCTGGCAGTAAGGATTTTCAAATAAAAGACCTAATCACTAACAAAGACCATATGAAAGTCTTTTGCCAATGTCGAGATAACCATTTGAATGGCTATGATGCCATAGGACTGTGGGAATCCAATCTCCCAATGTACTTTCTCCCCTCTGTGCATGTTTTCCCTGACATAATCCATCAGTGCCATGCAAATTACGACCCCAACCTCAGAGCAGTGATGTCTCCCAACCAAATAGTCCTCTTTACAATAACTGCAGACTCAATCAATGAGATGCTACAATTTCATCCTAGTCAAGTCCTCACCCCCATTTCCCTTGGAAATTTACTTGAGAAATCAACTAAGTTATCCCAATTTGAGCTCAATTGCCTCTGCCAGACTTTCATATTAAAATATCATCAGCCTAAAGACCCCCCTCCTTATATGTCAGTTTTCTTCACAGATACAGGCAAAATCATAGTTGATATGATATCTACAATCATGGGATTCAACACAAGTGAGTATGCAGATGAATTGAGACCTGTTTTGATGTCTATCTTTAACCCTGGACAGCCCCCTGCTGTAAAGTACAATTATGCTTCATTCATTGCTAAGAAAATTCATGACCAGTTCATGAGACTGGAGATTGAAAGGTTTTTAAGTATTCCACCTTCATATATCACCTCATCCTCTACTATCAATCAGACAAATTCCCATTTTTTGTCAAGAAACTTGATACTAAGGGTAATCCAAGGTCTGTCATCTTTTGGACTTCTATCTTCCATGAATATTTTGCTTGCCCTTATTCATATAGTGAGTTCAATGATCAGTTTGTCCATCCAGCGACCACCTTGCTGACAGGAAATCCTCCTCCTAGGATTAATGATGAAATCAAAAGGATCCTTCAGCTATCAAAATAGTACAGAGTAGGTGACTGGTACTTGTTCCAGAATCACATAGAGATTAGGGTATATGGGTGTGAGCTTTCCCCATTCAAACTACCTAAATATGTTCAAATGAGGTTGTTTGCATTGGAGTATTATAGATAGATGATAAACTCAGATTTGATTCATTTTAATAAGGCTAAGAATAAAGCACAACTGAGGATCAAGGATCACTTAGGCCCATTTGTCTGCAACAATAAGGAAGTAGAGAAAGCAGCAGAACAAATCCTAGAAGACTACATGAAATTAAACAAAAGTTTATGTTGGAATCCATATGACCCCACAGTTTCATCTGTGATAGAAGAATGAAAAATAGACTATCACCATATTTTCATCACAGAATTCCAGAGATTGAGCAATATGTTAACATAGATGAATGGAGGGAAGGGACCCTAGTAGAAATGGATAGTGATCAGGTCAATGTAGAAAATGTAATGAAAGATCTGGAAAAGACACTTGACGTGGATTCTTTTGGACAGGTGCAATTTGAGACTTCTCAAAAGCCAACATCAGGAACTAGTGCCTTAACAAGTGATACCTCACAAAGGCACTTACAGGAGATCAGTGCACCATTTGCAGAGACATCACAAGGAAGAGAAAAAGAGACCAACACTCCAATAATAGAACAATCAACCATGTCAAAGCAACATCAAACCTCTCAGGAGCAGGCTCAAACACAAGCCCACCCAACTCAAGTCAACATGGGAGACCTCCCAATTTTGCAGACTCCTCTAAATGATGAAATGAGCTTAAAGAGAGACAAAGAAGTAGCTACCCCTGCCAGTGGTCCATCAAATCAGCCTGGTGCTAAGAGGCACCGGCTAAACCTCCATTCAGAGGAGGAATTTTTTGAAGAAACTACAGAGAGTCAAAGAAAAGAAGGTGCAGACAATGAGCATACTTTCCCAGCAGGTGGGACACCTTCTAGCTCACAAAGACAGGAGCTGGAAAGACAACAAAGTGCTGAAGTATCATCCTTCAGGCCTTCAGGTCATACGAACCTAGACATTAAAGAGAAATTTAAAGAAATAAATGCCAGAAATGAACCTCTAAGGGTCCAAGTTTGCAATCGGTATTTGAAGATGATTCCCACCAATTAGAATAGGTTGATTTCAACCTATGACATCAAAGAAGGTAAGATGCAGATGATATTTTTCAAGCCCAAAGTACAATAGCCTCAGTCAATTGCAGACTACCTCAAAACTAATTTTGAGGTCATGGCCAAGGACATTCATCCCCTAGATCAGATTGAATTACATAAGCAGATAGGGGAGATGGTGTATTCAACATTGACCAGTAAAGCCATGATGGCCCAAAGGTTAGAAAATTCATTGAATAATACAACTGCTCAGTTATAGCTAGAAAGAGCCTCCTCACAGGCTAAGGACAATAGAATTAAGTCATTAGGGGAGTTGTTTATTGGATTGGGTCATAACCCAAAGGATGTAAAAACTACAGAGGCCTTGATAAAGAAAAAATATGAAGACATAGCTGCCTTGAGAAAGCAGTTAAAGTTGCCTCCATCAAGGCATCCACAAACTACTGAAGTTATACAAAAGAAGTTTGAAGAAGAGCTTATGGATTTAGTCCTAAAGACTGAGCAAGAATTAGAAAAGACATTGAAAAGCAAGTAGAGTGAGTCGACCTCACAGAAAATGTGATACTAGTGGTCTCCACGGCAGTCCCGTCAACACTTGCAACAACTCTAGCACCCAATGTCTATTTGGTCACAGCAAAAGTAATTACAGGTACAAGCACAGGAACAACACCAGCAGGAACTTCAGGTTTGAGTACAGAAGAATTAATCAAGTCAATGGAGGAGATGAAGCTCCAAGTCTCTGAATTATAGAAAGTAAAGGAAAAATTTGTTACCTTAGAACAAAAATATGATGTTTCAAAAATTAATTTTGCTGAAGAGGTAAGAAAAAATAAAGGCTTAACTCAATAGGTGAAAACACTATAGAAGGACCTTACCTTTGAAAAGACCTTAACAGACATTAGAAAAATTCTATGGACCGACATCACTCAGTCAATAAATGATGCTTGGTCATCCATACAAATAATTTTTGAATAGATTGACCTAGTGAAAGTGGCTCTTCAAGAAATTTAGAAAACCAAGGAAGAGCTGGGAGGGAAGCCTGGGGAAGCCATCGAGCGAATAAACTTTTTGAACAAGAGGAATAAGTACCAGCTAGAAGAACTGGATATTGAGGATAGAACTGGGACTATCCTAGAAATCAAGAAGGTATTGACCATAAGGGATTTGATGCAGAACCTGGAAGGAAATGCCAGAACATGCAAGAGGACATTAATGATTTTATGGAGAAGTTTGGCATTTTACAAAGCAAAGGACTTCCTAGTCCTTTAGTGATTAATGATAAATTGATGAGGCATTAAGACTATGTTGACAGATTGGCTCAGTATGCAAACAATCAGGCTAGTTCATCAGCTAGTGCATTTGCACCTAAGGCACTACCTACAGGCAACGTTTTCTATGACAGTTTAGAGAACCTTTTCTATGTTGAACATGAATTAAAACATTTGTTTCAAGTTCAGCGCAATTTTGTTAAATACACTGAGGCTGATGAAATCTTCAAGAAACTTCAAAGGACCAGAATACCAAAGGAAGATTGGTGGACGGATATGACAAAGATTTTGTGATTTACCTTGGTAAAAAGTAAATTTTTAGTATTTACCATGGTCAACTTTGGTAAAAGGATACATAAGGATAAAGTAGGTAAAGAGTATCAGAATAAGTCAAAGAGTATCAATAAGAAGATAAAAAGCAAATAGCCAGCATAGAATTACAAGCAAGACAATAAGATGCTCAATCATAGGGCCTGCCTCTAGCTCATTCACAAAAACAGGAATAGCAAGCCATCAGTTCACTTTTATTTTCTATCTTCGAGACCATCTGTCTCTACTTTTATGTAATATATAGTTAGGCTTCCTAGATTATATCTTTTTTGTTAAGAGATATGTTATTGTAAATTTTTGTATAAGTACTTCCTCATTCGAAGTACTGAGTGTGGATTCTTAAACATTTCTATAGACTTATTATTTTGGAAAAAAGTGTTGTTGGACAATTTTTGTATGGTTGGCTGGATGAAGAAATAAAGCAAAAGACTTTTTACAGGATTCATGTGTCAAACATTGGACAAATAAGTATTCTATATCTTATGTTTTTATAGTTTTCTAGTTTAATATTTCAATTGCGTTTCATATCTGAATATTAAAACGAAAGGGTATATTTCAGAAAGTGCTTGAGTGCAATCTGTCTTTAAAATCGTTTTTATTCTAAATGTTTTCTTCTAAGCTATCATAGGCAAGGAATTCTTAACTACTCTTTGCTTCTTAGTTTATCATTGTGGTCATTTAATAAGAAATTCTTAATTTCTTTTTATTAGTGATCACCCAATTTCCCTCCTCTTAAAACATGTTGAAGTTTTTTTAATTGCCCTTCTTCCCTTTTAAGTCCATTCCATCTTTTCAAGTTACCATTTGTTCCTTGTTTAGCTATCTTGCCCTATAAAGCCATCCTTTGTTTAAAAACCTGATCTAGTTAAGCCATCTTCAGTTGACTACATAGCCCAATGGCCTGAAATACTCTATTCTATCCATCTGATCCTGAATTCCACCACCAAATACAATCAAAACCCCCAAGCTTCCATAACTAGCCTAATATCCTATAAAACAAAGCTAAATATTAAAGAGAGAGACCTCTCTGAGTACATATTGGCTAGATTTTGTACTTAAAAGTTGGTTTGTGGTTACCTCGAACTCCTTTCCTTCTTCTAACAACTTCAAGGAAAATCTGAGTGATAACATTCTCCATATCAATCAATATATTCTAAACTCACTCAATTTGGTTAGAAAACTATTCAATGTCAGGTCTCAGGTGGTGGATGTATGGTCCTAACTTGACCTTAAGTCTCAACTTGCTTATGACCCCATGAGGGTCATACTTCCATATGAAGCTATTTCTGAATTTCATATGTTGTAGTAACCTAATGGCCTCTGGTCTAGCCTCTCCATTGTTGCAAATGAATCGGCCCAATTGGTTTTTCACCTTGAACTGGGTTTTCTTCCTAGCATATAGGAAGTGGACCTCATTAGAATTGACGATTTGTCTGAAACATTCAAGGGAAAATATCCTCATAGGGAGGTATTTTGGCAATTTATAAGGGCCTAACTGGCAACCATAAACTCTGATCTCAACGTGGTTTTGGTAGAGGTACCAGTCTCCCACCTTGTTCTTTGTCAATTGTAGCACTCTCTTGATGTCTTGGCTGATTCTAGGCTGAGTATTAGAAGTCAACATGTTCATGACAAGGTATACAAAGGAATCTATGAAGTCTTTGTAGGTGACTACTGTGGAAAACTTCTGGACCAAGTGCGTCCAGCAGACCACTGATCTCTCCTTTCCCTCGATGTCCAAATTCTGGATGCTCATAGGAAACTTATCTGTTTGGTAATACAAAAACACATAAAACAACACTACAGGGTATTTGAAAACTCTTTCAGTTGATAGTCTAGTGAATTGTTCATGCATTCTATCTGCAATGAACTCAGCATAATCATACATGATAGCAGGAGGCTTGTTTCGAGTTAAAATGGATAGGAAGGCTAGGATGATCTCATCCACATGCTCATTTGATGTGTATCCTAGGATGCATGAGAGCATGGTGATTATGTGTCTGCTAGTTTATGAGAAAATGGTGGCATCATAGGGTGGGGTATCTATAGGAGTATTGCAGTCTTCAATGATAAATTTTGGAACATTTTCTTGATTTTCACTTGGTCTAATGTGATTTATAAGTCTAATAGATTTCCAATGGATAGAGGGGTTTGATTAGGGCTATATTGGATTTGTAGCATTTGGTTATTGACTCAGGTGTAATGGTGAATAAAAACTGCTAATTTGGGGCAACAATAGCTATTTGGCTAGGGATATAACAGGCATGACAGAAATGTACAATATCAGGGAATGGGTGAACTTCTGGGAATATGTATTTGGGTAGATTGGATTCCCAAAGGTGGGTGTCACCTACATGGTTTAGAAATCTGTCCCTACTCCAACAGTGGAGGTTCAGAAGGTGGGTTGGAGTTGTAGTGTCTTTTATTTGGAAATCCCTGTCTGCTAGGGCCAAATGGTCAATGTCTAGGTGAAGGGTTGACACAGGTCTCACATCTAGAGAGTTCTAGGCAGCCATATTTAGGATAAAATGTGAGAATTAGGCTTATACAGGTTGTGGAAGTGAAGCTTTGACAACTCTGGTGGAGTGAAAGGGTAGTTTGCAGGTTGGAAAAGAGGGGTTTGGGTATTTCAGGGGGGGGGAATACTCTCAATTTAAGGGAAAGATTAATTAAATTTAATTAATTAATGTTTAAATTGACTATAAGCTTTCAAATTGAGATGGTCGTTCTGGTTTTTTGTCAAAATACCTAGAAATGGTGGTATAGGTTGCAAATTGGTTTCAATGGTAGCTTCAAAGGGTACTGTGGCTTCAATTGTGCATTGGATTGCTGAATTTGGCGTTCGAAGCATGTTTAGGAGGTAGTTGGTTGTGAAATTATGCTGTAGAGGCTCAGGGTGGCGCAGGAAGGCTTAGGAAGCTTCTACTGAGCGAATGAGTGAAAAGGGTGAAAATGAGCATCTTCGGCTTTTCAACCAGCAACAGTTAGAATTTGGCATGGAATTCATAATGAACTATGAGTGGTTTTGGCTTTTGGCAGGGAGGCGGTTTCAATGGACATTGCACCGCTTTTGGTAGTCAGGCGGTATTTCCTTGAGAGCACGCGAATTCACCTAAAGCTACCATGTAACTGAAAATGGCCTGAATAAAACCACGAATCTTGAGTGCTCTCGAGCTGGTAAAGGTCGGAAAGGGAGTCTGTGTGATATGGATGCGTGCCGTCATATCTGGGGGTGCAAGATCTAATGGTTGTCGTGTGATGGAAATGCATCAAGGGAATTAGGGTGGAGATTTGCGGGGCTCGGGCGTCAATTATAATTGATTTGTAATTAATTAATGAATAAAGTGGGGATTAAATAAATGTGCAGATTAATGGAGTGGGACCAGGGTTGAATGTGGCGGGGTTTGTTAACCGCACCAAGGGTGGTGGGTTAAAAAGGGTTTTGTCAAGAAAAATGTGAATGGCGGAGTTAATTAAATAATGCGAACGGGGAATTTAAACTTAGGACAAGGGGGGTTTTATGGGTTTTTAAGGAAAAATATGGAAATTAATAAGGGGAAAGGTGATTTTTTCAAAGGGGAATGGGTTTCACACTAGGGAAAAGGGGTTTTGGGTTGGGAAATGACCTTTGGAGGTTAATTGGCTAGGGAAATGTGTGAAACGAAGGGGTAAGGGTCAAAATGAAGGGAAAAAGGATTTACTCTTAAGATACGATGGGACGATGGGGAAATTAGCAAGTATGTAATGGGGGGTGAAATGAAATGAGTGGAAGTTAATTAAATCAATTTGTGAATATCTTCTCAATTTCATAACTGCTCCTGCACACTGAAACATATGATTAAGCATGATAAGTGTGCTTATGTTTTAACAACCTTATACTTATGCAACATTTCTTGTACCTACCCTTTACTTACCCTAACATTTTTTCTTCATTTTCATGGGTGCATTTAAACTAGCATACCCTTTCTTTCCTTTTTCTTTTGAAAAGAAAACTATGTAATTCTAAACTTATTTCTTCCAATGGCTCAAATTAAGTTATTGAGCACATTTTATTTCTCTACCTAACTATTGATCTGCGAAGATTAAAAAGTTTGGCTAGATATTTTATTCTCTATCTATAAACATGAAATTTAAAGCATGAACTAGTCAAGATTAAACTATTTGATTATCATGGGTTGTGGCATCTATGACAAGCTACACACAACCATTATTTTGCACAGTAAAGTAAAAAATAGTGGCACTTAGACTTGCACACTTTCATGATTTGTTTTGTTTGGGGTTCATATTTTTTTTTTTTCACTTTTTGGATCTTTTCTTATTCTTTTTGTCCTTTGATATTTCTTTTAGGACATACCCTCTTTACATTTTTTTAATTTTTAATATGGAAAACATTTTGCAAAAAGCAAAAGTATGTACAATATTACAAGACTAACCATAGCCAATTCAAAATTATGAATCATATTATTATAGGACCCTTACAGGTATAAAACCATCATGGTCAGGTCATACTCTTCTAGGTCAACTCACAAAGATTGAACATGATACAAAGTGGAAAAGGTAGGTGAGAAGGGTAAAAACTTTTCCTCGTAACCAAATAAGCTACACACATATGCATGGAGAGAGATATGTGTGTGTGCATGAAGAGGTATAATTACACACACTTGTGTGTACACGGGTACATGTACATATATCATTGTATCATGAACATAATAATAATAATAATAATAATAATAATAATAAAATAATAATATTTTCAGATTTTAGGCTTCTGTGATCCATAATTATGATTATAGGGACATTTTTCGGTACTAATCACACCAAGAGATAATTAATAATTATGAAAGGGCATGTATGTTAGTTGGGACATGATTATTCATGAAACGACATCACGCTAAGTATTTATATGGGCCCTAATTTGTAATTGAACCATATCAATTCTTCATACGTTAATTAATACATTATATTTTATTCTCAATGGATTACTCTATATCGCAAGTCTTTTGATTATTTAACTCATCGGCCAAGTTTGGTTGTCACGTTTGGTATCAGAACCAAGTCTGATCCCAACCTTTAGAAACACATATATTGGTTTCTATCCACACCCAAAATTTTTAAAGCTTCTCTAATTTGTTGGGTATTATAGGCCATTGACCATCTATAGTGCATAACATTATATTAAACAAAAGGAAAAGAAGTGATTCCATTGCCATTATCATTGTGAATCATCCAAAAGAGAGCACACAAACATTGTGGTTCAAAAATAACATAACAAAGGTTACAATGCAAGACAAAAGAAGTAAAATAAATCCTGTTGGCAAATATCTGTAGTATTTTTGTAATTGAATATAGATTGCCATAATTGTTAATAATAATATTTAATATTAACAAAAAATATTTTTATAGTCATATAATTGACTTAATTGTTTTGCATGAAATTGATTCCTATGTCATAGGAAGGAATCATAAATACAGTGTTGAGAGAGACATTGTTGAATGAGAATGGGAATGATATCACCCCACCGCCTTTGCATCCACTCTTCCCACTCATGTTGCTAATTTGCTTCGACGATGTTGAGCTTGGCTCATTAGCAGGTACCATGATCGATTCCCTGACGATCTCCACCCCCTCTGACTTTGTGATTCACACGTCATTGTTAATTGAGAGGTGAAGATTGATCGAGGAGGGCGCCATATTTCAAACTTT
The DNA here is from genome assembly GCA_000404065.3 of Pinus taeda. Classification (NCBI taxonomy): domain Eukaryota; kingdom Viridiplantae; phylum Streptophyta; class Pinopsida; order Pinales; family Pinaceae; genus Pinus; species Pinus taeda. The sequence continues at coordinate 14,572 of APFE030018870.1, forward strand.
GGTTGTCCTGTGCTTAATTTGAAAACATGGCATGGATAGCGAAATCATGCATGCTAGCATATGCATACCATCACTGTATGATATAATGAAAATAGACACCAAGCATCCACTACACAGGGGAGATGGACATTGCTGGAGGCCAAACGGATCCCCATATCAAGGTAGCCAAAACTCACTTTCAGGGTACTGCCTCTGGTACTCTTAAGGTGTAGTAAATATTATGTAGCATGGGAAATAACCCTTGCCGAGCGAAACGAAGATGTGTTAGTTGGAATTTGGTGTATTAAAGATTGGATAGCTTTGTAAATTTTGCTTCCTTTGAACCTAAAAAAATGTCAATTAAATATATTAAAGATTAGATAACTTTGTAAATATTGCTTTCTTTGAACCTAAAAAAGTGTCAATTAGATAATTTTGTAAATATTGCTTGCCCTTAACATATACCTACAACCTTTGTATGGGGTATGTTATAAAATGTGTGAACAAGACCAAAATTAGAACCATCACCCGTACAATTCACCACATTTCCATTATCTTGGTACAATCACCCTTACTTCCTTCTATGCCACGATTTGTTGATGTCATACCATGCCACTTCCCATACCTCTATGATTTTTTGATGTCGCATAACCATTTTGTTGATGTACAAAGAAATCTGTAGTGTTGGTACAAAATAGGCTATTAGTTGTGTCCATACATCCATTGAGCGAAATCATGTTTTCATGTTTACTAGCGAGCAAGGAACCATCATTATACTTGTAATCAAGTCTAATTATCATAAGGTTAAATAAATCATTTTTTTCACCATGGTGAATTAGGAACATAAAGTTTGAATAAATCAATTACCAAAAAAAATAAAAAATAAAGAAATAATATTTTAAGTATTTAAGTTTCTCTCTCTCTCTCTCTCTATATATATAGATACAAAGTTTTTTTTGTTTTTTGTTTTTTTCTTCTTCCAAAGTACTTAAAAGAAGTAAAGAGGGGTATTTTAAAAAAATATATATAAAAGTTTATTATATGTATGTATATAGAGAGAATTCTCTTATAAAGGTAGCATCATATAAAGGTAATTGATTTTATGTTATGGATTAGGTACATTACAGGTTAATATTCAAGGAAAACATATTATTGTCGTTATCAACAAAAATTGTGAGGAAAATTACATTAATCTTAATTTGTCAAATCAATTATTAACTTTAAGGCCAAAAATAATTGAGAATAAAGATGCTTCTTATTTCAACGCAAAATACAAAATTAATAGCTCGCACGTAATAATTAAGGATTATGAATGTATATCTCAATCTAGTGTTGTAACTATGTTTAATGAAGAGGTTGACATAATTTTTGGTTTACCTTGTTTTAAAGAATTGAGTACTTTCATGTTAAACATGGATACTTTTTTTTTAATGCTTCTCTATAGATAGAAGATGATAACATTCTAGGACATGAAAATGAAGTCAAAATCGATAATACCTATACTTTCAAGATATCTCAAAATATATGTTTAAAGAAATTCAAAAGTCCATATCAAGGATGTAGGAAGAAGTTGACAAAATTATCATAAAGAAAAATGAAAAGATTCTCGCAGTGAGGACCATACTGAAAATTACTTGCACAAATTTAGAAGCTTAAGAAGGATAAAAAGTTGCTAGAAAACACAGTGTAAAAACTTATGGAGAGGAAATCATTGAAATCTTTAGATGTAAAAATGCAAGTTGAGGCAGAATGAACAAATACAAATCTAGTCAATATCACAACTCAAGAAGATGTCAAATCAGTTGAAGTAAAAACATACTCATATGTTTCATTATAAACAATGAAAGTGTTAAGTGTATTGACTAATAAAAGACTAACAATTAATAATGAAAAAAACCGTACATGAAGAAAATAAAACTCCAAAAGCGAATCAAAGAAACATTATCAAGACACCTTATTGACATCTTAATCAGAAAAGGAGGTTCATTAACTAGCTAGTGTATTAGCACCACTTACAAGGTAAAAAATTAACCCATCTCAGTACCATCGAGTCTCACGATAATAATTCATCTTCAATATCGAGTAAGTGTAAAGTTCCACAAAAGATAGAATTAGGATGGTTATATTAATTTCTGGTTCAAGAATTTTCCTGAGCACTCAGAAGTTCATATTGTCTCTTATCATCGAAGATGACAATTCAAAAAATTAGAAAAGACACAAAGATGTTATAAGACAAAAAGGATATGAAGCATTTTCATTGATACGTTTTGAAGAAAAAGCATTTCTAAAAGGCAAGGCAATGTTATGAACATAAATATATCAATAAAAATAGCAATGTTGATAAGCATAATTAATAATTATGAAATAACCTGATAAGCATAATTAATAATTATGAAATAACATGTATGTTAATCAGGAGGTGATTATTCATTAAAGGGCATCTCGTCTAATATTCATATAAGATTCTCATTTGTAATCGAACCATATGAATCCTTCATACATTATTCAAATATATTATATTTTATCCTTAATGGATTACTTCATATTCCAAGTCTTTTGGTTATTTAATTTGTGAGCCAAGTTTGGATGTCACGCAATGTTACAAAATATTGATAGCTTTGGTAACATTGGGGAAAATGTCGAAAAATATTAGAAAACAACTTTTTAGTAACTTTGGGGAAGAAATGAGAAAGCATCGACAAACTTGAAGCATACAAAAATATTCATTTTTGTTCAAATGAACATCTAAAGCAACAATAACATTAAATAAAAACATTTCCACATAAATATGAACATAAAATTTATATATAAGATGTATAAGATGTTTATTAATACTTCACATATTAATATTGGAACATGTATTCATGATCTAGGTGGATATTGGTGGCCACCTTCTTATTCCATATAGACCCCCCAATCAGTTTCATCTGTTTCCATGTTCATTTCAGCAATTACTATTTTTAGTGGTTTTTTGGGTCCTAAACTTCTAGAGTAGTTTTGACCCCCTAAATGGTGTTTCTTTGGAGTCCACAATAGGCCCGTAGCCATAGGAACAGGCCTACAACAAAACTTGTAGTACTTGGCGAGACCTTTCCAACAAGGTATTGTACACGCCAAACGAAGATAATATGATCAAGTTACGACCCCGGGAAGTTGGCTGCCCAACTAACCCCAATGGGGCCCACAAACTCTTGGTGTTACATCTCTTGGGGTTAGGTTTTTGGTTGTTTAGGGTTTTCTCATGTTTTCCAATAATAAATAGGCCCTTGAGCCTCATTGTAACACGGTTCAGAGGCATGTAGTTGCCACATCTCTACTCAGAGATAAGCTACAATCACCCGAGCTATCTTATTTCCATTCTGTTTGTAAGCATAGTTCAATATTTTTCTATTAATGAAATGAAGTGTTTTTCTGTTGCATCTCTGTGTTTATGATTATATCTGTAATTTGTTGCGTTCCTGTTTAAGTTCAAATCAATGGTATCAGAGCAATCTGCTCTTTCTTTGTTTTTCTTTGCATGTCCCCAATGAGATCATGGTATAAGGAATTAGGGCTTGATCTAGTTGAATCATTACCAAATTAGCCTCGCAAAATTTGATGACCTCTGATGGCAGAAGAAAAGAAAGATGAGGCGGCAAGAGATCCTTTCAAAATGTTGCTTGAGGAAGCCCTCGAGTGACAGAGGGACACGATGATGGATAACTTTGCCTAGATCCTTCGACAACTACCCAAAGGTGATGCATCTTCATCGAGCAGCCACTATGGAGGCCCACTCCTTTTAAGGTACAAGTTAATTTTGATATTCCCATATTCGAAGGCCTGATAGATGCAGATGTTGTAGATACATGGTTAAATATGTTGGAAGGATATTTCTCAGTTCATGACTTTTCCAACTGGGAAAATATTACTTTTTCACTTCTCAAAGCCGCCCCACACGTCAAGGACTTGTGGGAAACCTACTATGAACAAAAGGACGATAGTAAACCCTTTTTGTTTCCAACCACACCCACTTGGAATTCTTTCCGAGACACCATCAAGGAACAATATTACCCTGTCGGGAACTATGAAGACAAATACATAAAGTGGACCATGCTACAACAAGGAAGGGACCAAGATGTGCCAGAGTTCACAAATAACTTCCATATCATTCACATGAAACTGGGTATCAAGGATACTGAGCGAAATTTGGTGCTCAAGTACTGCGGCTGTCTACACAAGTACATCCAGGACGAGATGGAGTTCCTAGACATTTCATTGCTTGACACAACGTATCAGTACGCTGTCAAGATTGAGAAGAAGTTTAAACATAAGAAGTGGGACATTGGATCTGTGAATCCAAAGCAAGGAAAAGGTGCACCCAAACCACAGAACAAAGGACCAAGCCAAGGAGGGGTTACCCAGGACAACCTGTCGAAGCTGCAAGCAAATAAAAACAAGAAAATGGTGTGAGTTCCATAAGAGCTCCTCTCACAATACAAGTGAGTCTTGGGCCAAACAGTCACTGGTGGTAAAGCTGAAGGCTTCCGAATCAAAAGCAGGTTCCGACTCTAAATCAAAACCCGATAAGGGAACTGACAAAGGGAAGCAGACCATTGATGCAAATCCCAGTGCCACCATGGCCACCACTAAGATCCAGAAGATTGAACCTGAATATCTGGAGGAGGGGGGACGCCTCTTCCACTCACAGATGTGGGTCAAGGTTTCTCTGCTACAGTTCATTGTCGACAGCGGGAGCTAAAAGAACCTCATTTCAGTAGAGGTTGTGAAGTAGATGGGCCTAAAGACTACATCACATCCACAACCATACACCGTCAGGTGGCTTCACCAAGGACAAGATCTTCACGTCAACCAACAGTGTTACCTTCCTTACAGCATCAATCCCTTCATAGATGAGGTACTATGTGATGTTGCTCCTCTAGAAGTTTGTGATATATTATTAGGACAATGATAATTGTGGAAGCAACATGTTGTATATGAGTCTAGACCTCGCTCTGTGATTATTACTTTGGCTAATAAGTTGTACAGGATACCAAAGGTAACCCCGCCTACCGCCATCTCTTTGATCACTACAAAGCAATGTAGTAAGATCATTTCCCAGACCAAGAATTTTTTTCCTTATGATTCGCCCCTAAGGCAAGAAGAAGGTAGTGGCCACGACTTCTAGGCAGGGCTCCTATGCACAACAGCAGCAGATGGACAAGGTCGTGGAGGACTTCTTTTCAAGAGAAATTATGCATTTCTCTATAGACAAAGCTTCCTTCATGTTCTCAGCTAATGTGGCCAAATTCACTCTATCTACAAAAATGGCTATATTGGAAGGAAGAGAAGATATGTACCACTCAATTTGAACATCAACACTAGGGGCTAATACAATTGGAATTTTATTGAGTAGTTTGTTGAATATGGAGTTGAAATCTTTAACCTTTTGTTCCGTCTTAGCCTTTAGACTGGATAATTCATTGATGAGCAATGCAGTGGTTCTATCATCTCCAAACTTAGCTAGGAATTTTTCTTTGAACATATCCCAACTAGTTATGGAGCGAGAGGGTAACGAAAAGTACCAGGATCCAACTGATCCTGTAAGAGTATATGGAAATAATATGACTATGTAGTATTCTTCATCGACTCCATTTAAATTGATGGCCAACATATAGTTATGAAGATGTTCCTCAGTTGATAGTCCATCATCAGGATTAAATTTGGGAAACCATCTTTTAGGATGCTTGGGAAGAGGGTGAAGAGGAGTTGCCATTGCTACAACACCAGGATTATTCCATGGATATAGTTGCGGTTGTTGTCCTGCCATTAGACTTTGAGTGGATGAGATGATAAGAGGGGTTTGAGTGGAGAAGGATATGGATAGATTTTGAGTTGAAGAAGAGGCAAGTTGGGAGCTTGGACTAGATGAACTAGCACCAGTGGTTGGAATGGAAGTTTTTGGAAGAAGTGGAGGGAATGAAGGGGTTTGAGGTGGAGAATGAGATAAAACCTCGCTAGTGGATGTATGTAATTCAGACTTCTTGGTTTTCTTTCAGAAAGAAGATATGGGAAATTCAAAAGGAGGAATTCCTGTCTTCTCACTTTGAGAATGAGTCAAGATTCATCTTGGTTATAGAACAAAGGAAACACTTCCTTTAGATCACTGAGATTTTGTAGGCTTTTCAGCTGAAATAGAGATTTGCTCTAACTTCTCTATCAAAGTCTGAACTTCTGGAGATTTAGGGTTGTAGTATGAAGAAGTTGTTCTTTGATATTCACTAGGATATTTTGGAGAGGTTTGCTCAACTTCTAATCTTGGGATTGTAGTTCTAGATGGGGATTTAGAAGTCAGAGGAGATCTAGAGGGGGGGGGGGTGCGATTCTTAGGATGGCTTTTTTATTTATGATCAATTCTCTTTGCCATTCACAGTCATGGCCCTCCTTCTAGCACCAAAAACGTTGAAGCCTTGGAATTTTGTTGTAACAACATGGGGGATAAACACCTGGTCTGGACCTTGGAAGCAACTCCTTTTCCGTTTGGTATGGTGGCTCTGATTGGGGATAATGGGACCAGTTTCCCAACAAGAATCGATATGATGATGATGTTGTTTTAATATAAGGTATGATGGATAATGAATTTAACTACAATGATCTATTTAAACAATAAAACACATGCATCTATCTATTCTAACTTTATCTTACTATATACCTAGGAATAACTCAAATCATGCGATCTACAAAAATATGTTAAAGAAAAAGGTAATAAAGATCATTCAATTGCTATAAGAGAAGAAATCGCTAATGATAATTATTTTGACTAAATAGTTAGGCAAAATAATTGTGGAAACTATATCACATATATCAATTTGCTCATGTATTCAATAAGGAATTAAAACTGAAACATTTATACAAAATTGTTTTAATGTATAACTATAACTCATATTTCATACATAACACAATATAAAAAATATAACTACTAATTCATAAACAAAACACAATCATAAAGACAAAAGTACCAGATATGAAAGGTCCTACTCATGAGGTCAACAATATTGATCTGCTTCTTTTCAACTAAATATACTCTAAGAAGACAAAAATGCAAATTCAGTAGAGTATGCTTCAATCTCTAAGATATTCAAGATATTGTTCCAATTATCTCATCAAAACAATCACAAAAGTACATAAGTGCAATCCTTTGCAAAGTGTTTTTGGTAAAATTATGGACCCTTCTCTAAATGCATGAGAGGGGATTAAATAATAAAAATTATGTATCAAAAAATAGATTATTACATAAAAAGTTGAGGAAACCTTCCTCATAATAAGTAAAATAAAACTAAAATAGAAAATAAAATGATTACAATCTTCTTCAAATTGAATGGTCCTATTCAGCCATTTGGTCCTTGAGTTCGCAGATGTCTATCATTAGCTTCACCTAGGGTGGCTGGCCAATTCTAGATCTCAATTGTCCCGTGAATACAACATCAGTGAGAGGTGGCACCGTCTTTTGAGCAGAATTGGTTGAACATTGTAGAGTCATCCATTGACTGTGTGGTTTCACTAGAAACCGCCAGTAGGTTTCCCAGACAAGCTTAGACAAGTATTTGATTGCCCATGCATTTGTTTTGGTAGCCTCTTTCCACTTTTTTTATAATTGTTTGATGTCTGGGAGAGCTTCCACCCTTCATTCTTTGATAATATTGCCTGTGTGAAGGTTTTCGTTCACTGCCTCAATTATATTGTTTGATGTACTAGCTACTCTTGCTGCTGCACTTTCTACTTGCTTTAACTGTATGTCCCAATTTGCGAATAAGATATCCTTATGGGACTCCTCGATATTTGGCAGATCGACTTTTCTTCCTTCTTCGGATTCCTGCCAAGTTATAAAATCTGAAATCCTCTTATTGATCGCTTCATATTCTAATCTTTGATCAACCATTTGATTGGTTAATTTATCACTTGTTTCACAATAGGGATTGATCGATGAGATTCTTTGGCAGAACATTTGTTCCCGTTGCGACAACAAATAATTTTATTCAAGTGCCTCTTTAATGAGTTCATCTGTTTGTGGGTCGTCTTTGAATTTATCCATTATAGCCTGCATTTGGTGAATCTATGAGTTCTTCTCTGTAATGTTTGTTTGATGTTGTACTCTGATTTGCTCAAAATCTTGATGAAGTTGTGCCATATGCATTTCCACTTGCTTGTTTGTGCTCTATTGTTCCTACTCAAGTTGTTGTTCCAGCAACTAAACTCTTTCTTCTTTTTCTTTAAGCAAAAGTTGAACTTTTGTTGCCTTATCAATTGTTGTAGTTGCATAGGCGCCTACAAATTGAGAAAGATTTGTAAGATTTTCTAATGGATCAATGGGGGTGTCTTTCCATACTACTTCCATTGATTCACTACCAAGAGTTGTTGTTGCTGATATATCCAATTTTCTTTTCTTCCTTTGCCTTTTTACTACAACCTTATGTGTTGGACTATAGAATATGTCTAGTGATGGTATTTCCTCAATTATTAAAACATTTTCTGAAGTTGGGTGTGCCGAGATGACTTCAATATCTTGAATAGTTATAACTTCTTGTATTATTGTTTCTGGATTTATAACTATTGGTATCCTAAATTGCCCTATTTTCTACCCCATTTCCATCAATATCAACCTCTATTTTACCTTAATACAAGACCCTTCTTCCCTACACTAGTACAAGATGGTTACCTTTTCCTGCACATGCTTATAGTTTACATTAAGATTTGCTACAACACTTTATTAATATTTTTATTTAGATTTCATGTTATTTACATATTCTTTCAACTCATAATGATTTCTTAGAAGTAATCATGGAACGTAGTGTTAATAATGTATGAGTTGACTAGTGCAGGAAGATTCATGCATCGCCACTGTCCGAGATCTCGAGAGCTATCTTCCATGAGGACAGATCTCGATCTTCGACTCCGAGTTTAACTGCTAATAAACTCAAGTAGGTGGATCCAAGGATTTTTCTCCAAAGATATATCATGGCCCAATGAAGCTCATGTTGTTATAACCATTGGCCAAGTTTGTAATTCGGTTTCTAAGTTTGTTCGGCCAAGAGGTCTGAATGACAATTATATGTAATTAGTGTAAACGGCTTAGACTCAAAGGATATATATGATGTAAATCGTAGATAGGAAAGCTAACGAACCATCAAATATTATTTTGGTTTATGCAATCTGGTTATCGCCTCGTTCTGGGGCTAGACTGCTTCATAATGTAATTTTCCGAATCAAGTAAATACAAAAGGATCATTATGGCTTGCACACACAACGTGTAATTTCATCTTTGATGTGTTATTTGAAGTGTTGATCACTTTCATTCCTTAGAATGGGAACGAGCTGGTTGGCCAGGGCCCAGCCAACCCAGCTCGTTGACCCCTCTCACTTTCATGATTTGGGAAGACAGTGTGTTTATTTCATAACATTTGTGTGATGAAATAGTTTAATCATTAATCTTTGGGTTTTGAATTAAATTATCTTCTGTAGCCTATGTGTGGAACAGATCCATAGTTTGCAGAGTATTTGTGTTCATTTCTGTTTATAAGATATCTTTTACGCATTTACTTTATTCTTGCTTTCTATTTTAATTCATTTTCAAAGCAGATCGTGCGAGGAACTCTTTCTTTCACCAATGCATGTTGTTGCTTGCACCGTGCTCAGTCATTCATTGCAACAAACATTAAATCACTCACCTGCATTTTATTTCCCATTATTTCGCAAGTGAATGAATCAATAAATCAAGTAATTTTTTTTGGTCTTAAAAGTTCATCTCTAAAAGATCTAGAAGCAGTTATATTAACTCCCAAATAATACTTGCAAAGAATATCATTATTGTGGGTGAAGTACCAAAACTAGTTGACACATGCAAAGTACTTAGGATATTGATTGATTCTTTTGTAAGTGTTTTATCTCATGAAGTTTATTTCCCTTATGAAGTTTAATGAGTTGAAGCATTTTCTTTCTCGCATCTAGTTAATTCCGAATTTCATTACAATTGCAATTCATTTTCAGTATATATTTTCAACTTTCAAAAGTAAACCGGAAACTGAGTAAAGGGAACCCTGCTTCGGGGCAAGAGTAAGTCTCTTAACACCAGAACGGAGTGCTCCAAGCCCTGAGGCTTAGAGCACCTTCACTCATACATAAGTATTCAATAAGGAAGATTGAATATACTCTTAGGAAGAAATATTGTACTTGCACTAGTGCAAGCAAGATTGTAGCTATGTAAGGATAGGTTGTTTGTGTGGGAGAAATATCAGAAGAAAGGCAGAACTCTGCAAGGGCCCACTTGTCAGACTGCTTATCATCCATTTGGAGATTAACATATCATTTCATTAAGCATTTAAGATTGTTTCTGTTGTGTGGAATTTCTTTACTTGATTTACTTGCAAATTGTCTTTTACATTCCAGCACTAGATTTGCCTTGGTGTAAATTGCCTTTCCAATTGTTTTCTATCTGATTCTGCAAAACATTCCCTTCAAGAAGTAGTATTATAAATAGGAAAAGTTCATATCATTTCTGGCATTGCATGTGCTTCATCTTTAAGTTTACAAAACCCTCGGGTTGACAATTAAGTGTTGAGGAGTTTGCTCAAACGCAATTCTTGCACCCAACATTTTGGCGCCGTTGCCGGGGAGGCGATTTGAATTGGTAAGAATTTTCCACTTTTTGCAATAGGGGTAACTCTGCTATCATTTTTTTCGCAGTGTGAGTCTATTGTTTGAAGGAGTTCATAGGTGCCGATTTATTTCTAAAACTTGCAGCTTTTACTTTTTGAATTTCGTTTTTCATTTTTCTGAAATGAATGCCTAAGAGAGGTAGGGGTCCGAAGCCCACTAGGGGCCAACGAAACACTGACAAATCTGAAACGAAAACTCATATTGGGCCTTCTTTTGTAGGCGGAGAGTCCAAACAAACTCATACTCATCATGCAGGAATAGTCCACCTAAGCTCTGGTAGTAGTAGTTCAGGTGTGACACAACCCATAAAGGGGAAGAAGGGGACTGTTGGAATACATAGTTAGCCTTCTTAGCCTGTTAAGAGTAGTTCGTGTGGAAGAAAAACAATGGAAAATATGGAAGACCATGCAGAAGGAAGTGGTGAAAATCAGGTAAATGAGGAACAATCTACTTTCGGATTCCCTATTGTGAATCCTAATATAAAAGCACAAATGAAAAATATTTCACCATCGGCTTTTCCTCATTTCTATGGTAAGGTACATGAAGATCTAGACTCTTTCTTATTTGAGTTTGATATTTTGTGTAGAAGTTATGATTACTTATCTGATGCCCAGAAGTTAAAGTTGTTTCCTGCAACTCTCAAGGACGCAACACTCCGCTGGTTCATGGGACTAGGAGGAAACACTATAAATTCTTGGGAGCAAATGAAGAAAGTGTTTTTATCAAAATATCATGAATATTGTAAAACTAGATATATCCAAGATGAAATCTTTACTATTGTGCAAAATGATGATGAAATTCTAGAGGACTGTTTGGAGAGATTCATGTATATTCTCCAAAGGTCAAAGCACAAATTTGATATAGGTACTATTAGAACCTTGTTCTTACGTGGACTTATTGATGATTCTAGGAATAATCTAAATCTGTTAAGACAAGGGGAAATTGCTCAAAAACCTTTTGATCAAATCTGTGACTTGTGCGGGAAATTCTCGAGGAACCAATATAGATTCGGTAAAGGAATTTGGAATAAAAACAGGGAAACTGAATCTACTGATGCTATGATTATTGGATTAGAAAACAAAATGGACAATATGAAAATTGAAATAATGAATACTATTAGTAAACAAATAGACTCTTTGAAGTTTCTGTAGAAGAGCAAGAAACATTGTCTATTTTCTATTCAAGATGTAGAAGAAAGAATCCTCTAAGAGAATGTCCTCTAGATATTAAAGAGAATAATAAATGTGCAATTTGTGAAGATAACCATGCCATGGAAAAGTGTCCCTCCCTACCTAGGCTGAAAGCTGTTTCCGAAGGGGGGAAACCTAAAGATGAATCATTACATGCAATGAGAACATGAAGAAATTGGCCTCAGGTAAGTGCAAGTATGGTTCCTGAATCTCCACCACATTTTTTTGGTTATAATGCACACTCATATTCCTATCCTAACACTGGTCACTCTTAGAATTGGAAACATGGGAATCAATATCAATAAGGACAACCCTCCCAATCTTGGAAACAAAGATGGAGAGGACCAAACCATTCACATCTTTCACATAATTCCTATCATGCACCGATGCAATCATATCCTCCTACATATGCACCTTACGCAATGCCTCAACCATCATTACCTTAGCTGAGTCAACCTATGCCACCATTACCTTTACCTCCACCATTTCGACCTTCTCAGTACCTGCTCAACCTTTACCCAATCCTAATAATAAATTGGTACAAATAATCCATTCTATGACCCTGCTTTCTTCATTTGGATTTTAGACTAAACCAGTTGGAGTCAATGATCTCCAATTGAGATCAAGGAAAGTGTTAACCTCAGAAAATCAAGTAGCCCATGGTGATTATCGATGAGAAAGGAGAGGAGGAAACTCCTGACCATTCTGGGAAAGATGACACCATTCAACTTATCCCTATACATTCTGAGCCCTTGTCATCTTCTTCCAACCGACCTCCCTATCTAGAGACGTTAGTTGTGGAGAAGAAAGGCCCCATTCCCGAGTCTAGCCTTGGCTTCTGAGCTTAGGAACCTTTTTATAAAGGTACCTTTGCTCCAAGTTATCAAATAGATCCCCATCTGTACAAAAATCAATAGGGAACTCTACCTCAAGAAGCCAGGGAGGAGAAGATTGGAACCCCAAACCATTCAATTTGTTGGTAGAGCAGTAGAGTTAATGATGGGATGTATGAACATGGAAAAATATACTGACCCCGGAAACCCTATTGTCTCTGTTGAGATAGGTGATGTCCTTGTCTTCAATGTACTTATAGACCTAGGGGCAACCATTAATGTTATGACCAAGCAAACCATGGATCAACTTGGATTGGTCCATATTCATCCTACTCCCACTATGCTTGAACTGGTAGATAGATCTAAAATCAAGCCAGAAGGAGTACTGGATGATGTGATTGTTTCCTTATATTCTTGGGAATATCCCACAAATTTCTAGAAATAAAGTCACCCTATATCCACTTGCTAGATCTATTCAGAAGCTCCGAGACACTTTATGGTTAGACTATAGTAGTGAGGAGGAGACCTAGCCTGTTTCATTGATACATCAGAATGTTGAGTCCTCACAGGAGGGTGAGATTCAAGACTTCCTAAACAATATAGACACCATGCCTAATTTTGAGTCATTAAGTCAAATATTTAGTCTATATTTTCAGGAAGGATATGAATGTCTACCTCCATCATCACCACCTCTAACAACACCTTTTTTGTACTCTAGAGGATGACACTACTCTTGTTGAGATTAGTCCAGGTAAATCCTTGTATATCAATTCAGACTTGGACCCTTCTCAATGAGAGCAATTTGTGAATTTGTTGTGAAACCATCTTGATGCCTTTGCATGGGGTTATGGGGATATGAAAGGCATCCCTCCTGAAACTTGTACACACCATATCTATATTCATGATGGAGCCCAACCTATCTGACAACCCCAGAGGCGAATGAACCTAGCTCTAAGAGATGTTGTAAAGGAAGAATTGCAAAACTCTTAGATGTTGATTTTATCTATCCCATTTCTGATAGCCAGTGGGTCTCGCCATTAGTGTTAGTCCTAAAGAAAGATGGGAGATGGCACATTTGCATTGACTATAGAGAATTAAATAAAGCCACTCTCAAAGATGACTTCCCCCTTCCTTTCATCGATTAGGTATTCAATACGCTTGCGGATAAAAAGTACTTTTATTTTCTAGATGGCTTTAGCGGATATAACCAGATACAAATAGCACCTAAGGATCAAGACAAAACAACTTTTACATGTCCATGGGGTACATTTGCTTACCGAGTGCTTCCCTTTGGGCTATGTAATGCCCCAGCTACCTTTCAAAGGGAAGTCTTGGCTATTTTTGCTGACCTTGAGTGCATCGAAATCTATATGGATGATTTCTCTGTGTTTGGTGATTCATTTCAGGAAGCCCTCGGGAATCTAGAAAAAGTGCTTCTTCGCTGCCAAGAAGCTTATCTTACCTTGAGTGACAAGAAATGTAGATTAATATTCAAGGCAGGAGTAGTTCTTGTCCATCTTATTTCCAACAAAGGTATCCAGGTTGACCCTGCAAAGATAGAAGTCATTTTGAGTCTTTCTATACCCAAAACTCAAAGGGATGTGAGAGGTTTCCTAGGACATGTGGGCTACTATAGGAGATTCATTGAGAATTTCTCAAGGATAGCTAACCTCTTTTTCTGATTTTGGCTAAAGATAGTGAGTTTTCTTGGTCTATAGTTTGCCAACAATCTTTTGAGACATTGAAGGAAAAATTAGTTCAGGCACCAATTTTGAGAGGACCAAACTGGTCCCTGCCATTCCATATTTCCTTTGATGCCTTAGATACTGCTATTGGCGCAACTTTAGGACAGGAAGAAGACAAACAATCTTATGTTATTTATTTCATTAGTAAAAACTTATCACCCGCTGAACTCAATTATATTGTTACTGAGAAAGAGCTTTTAGTTGTAATTTTTTCTATTAATAAATTCATACATTATATTACAGGATATGAAGTTTTTGTACATACTGATCATTCCGCTATAAGATATTTGATGAATAAACCATTAACTAGCGGTAGAGTGACTAGGTGGTTGCTATTATTACAGGAATTTAATATTACTATTGTTGATAGACCAGGGAAATTGAATGTAGTAGCAAATTATCTTTCAAGATTAAATAATCCTGGTGAAGCAATTCCTGTTGATGATGATTTTCCTGACGAACATCTTTTTGTTGTGTCAACAAAGTCTCCATGGTTTTTTGATATAGCTAACTATTTAGTCATTGGAGAATTACCACCCCACTTATCCACTCGTGAAAAGAGGAATATCATTCAGAAAAGTGTTGCACATTCCTGGATCCAAGGAGACCTCTTTTACACTGGAGCAGATCTCATTATCCATAGATGTGTAAGAGAGGAAGAGGTGTTTGATATCTTAAAATCTATCCATCATGAACCATGTGGTGGTCACTACGCTAATAAGTGAACTGCATGCAAAGTGTTACGAGATGGCTATTTTTGGCCTTACTTGTTTAAGGATGCCAAATAATATGTCAAGCGGTGTGATAGTTGTCAACGAATTGGCCAGCCTAACCAAACCAATGAGATGCCTTTATGTCCTCAAGTTATGATTGAGCCTTTTGAAAAATGGGCTATTAATTTTGTAGGACCAATAAATCCTTCATCATCAAATAAAAACCATATCTTGGTTTGTACATATTTTGTTACAAAATGTGTAGAAGCTAAAGTTGTTTCTTTTGCTACTGAAAGAGTTGTTGTTGATTTTCTTTTTACTGAAATCTTTACTAGATTTGGTGTACCTAGAGAAATTGTTTCTGACAATGGATCACATTTTATTTCTAATCTGGTACAGGGTGTAATGGAGCAGTACAAAATCTGGCATAAGAAATCCACTCCATATCACCCGCAAGCAAATGGCCAAGTAGAATCCACAAATAAGGTGATTGAGTTTATCCTCACAAAGATGGTAAATATGAACAGAAAGAATTGGGCTGACAAATTACTGGAATCATTGTGGGCCTATCGGACCACTTGGAGAAACATCACGGGACACACACCATATGAGCTGGTGTATGGGAAACAAGTCCTTTTGTTGATAGAATTCCAGATCAAGACTTTTAGGACTGCAGTCCAATTGGGGCTAGATCTCTCTGAGGCACAACAGCAATGCCTTCTACAATTGAAGGAGTTAGATGAAATCTGAAGGGATGTTGTTCAGCAGAACATCCTAGTTCAACAACAACGCAAGAAGTGGCATGACAAGTCCATTCAGAAAAAGCAGTTCCCACCGGGTGATTAGGTGCTCCTTTACGATTCAATATTCAAACATTTTAAAGGAAAATTTCATACACGCTTGATGGGACCCTATGAGGTGGTCAAAGTGTTCGAAAATGGAGTGGTAGAAATCAAAACTATTGATGGACGAAATTCAATGTTCCTGGTAAACGGGCATAGATTGAAGGTATATTTTCAGCCCCTTACTAAAGGAGATTTTATGCAGCAAGTCCAATAGCCATTTGAAAAGGAGTTGGCAGGTGATAACACTGACCTGTTGAAGAAATGATTCCTTCTTGTCCTTATTTTAAATAAAAAATAATCAAAGAAAAATAAAAAGAAAAAAATGACAAAAATAAAAAGTATAAAAAAGAAAAAAAATTCCTGTAATTGTGAAAATCAGTTGACTAACATGATTGCAGAAGGATCAACCTGAAAACCAGCATGCTAGCAGGAAGATCAAAAATTTTCATAAAAATGGAATGTTACTTGAATTTTAGATATGCTGGCTGCCACCAAGAGGAAGTAGGTTCACGAAACCGAGCCCTTACCCAAGTTTGGGGTAACTAGCATGGATATTTTTTCCAAGTAAACGCTTACTTCCCGCTGCAGTTATTTTTCCTGCACCAGTGCAGGCAAACTTCAAGGTAAAATCTTCTTCTATTTCCCATTTCGAAATGTCCCACTAGTTTCTTTTCTAAATTCCCCAATGAATTACCTTCCTCTTTCTTCCAAGAAACAACCCTTACGCAATTCGTAGAATCCCTCTTCTCCCTTGAATTTTTTTCCCACATCCCATTTCATTTATCCCTCTTGATGATATCATTTTGAAATCCCTACTGTAATATTCCTTCCCATTCTGAAATTTTTACCCCTTTCCCACTTCTTTATTCCCTCATAAGTTGATTATAGAATTTGATGCAGTCATTCAGAAGGCATGTCAAGAAGCACCAAAGGATGGCGAATAAATTTTTCTTGTATAATGAGGCAAAATTTTTAAAAGTCTAGCTACAGAAGTATGTCTTATCAGAGTTTCTATTTGGTAAAATTCTCTAGTGGAAGCATAGGGAAGTGCAAGCACGAGTGCAAGCATGTATAGTGCAGAGATACAATTGACTGTGGGAGCAATTTACACAATCCTGAAATGGTTTATCAAAGATCTATGGTCCTGTATTTTGTACATATGTTGATATGATACCTCACTCCATGTTTTAAATTGATGCTTTGTTTCATTAATTACTAATTTAGGGATAAATCTGTAAAGTGCAAGGTGTGTAAGGCTGAAATCTAATCTTTTTTAATAAATTTTGAAAATAAGTCTGACTGAATTATGATGATGATTGCGGAAGGGTACTCCGTCTGATAACCTGCACTCACCCTATTTGCAATTATTTCACACTATCCTACCATCATTAACCTACCTGTGATCAAATCATTCTAGCCGTTGCATCATCGTCGCCCATCCCACCACTACATCCAATCATCGCGATTCACCTATAACGATGATCGCTGACATGGATCTACATCTGAAGTGGAAGGACTATTCCATCATAGCCAAGGAAGCAGGTCTACAAAGACGAAATGCAAGGAACCTCTGGTACAGAATTATCGGTGAATGTTAAAGTTACCCTGGATTTTATCCGAAGGTCTGATTGGTGAAGTGTAAGAGGTTTGAAATGGCACTCGTGAGGAGTGAACCACTGTCGCTACAAGAGATTGAACAAATTGCCGAGTACAGGAACAGTCTTGCACTTTTGCAAGAAATTGGGTTCCTGCCATTTCTCCAAAAATTTGACAGATTCGACATGGGCATAGTGCTAGAATTTGCAATAACATTCAAGGAAGGCCAAGTTAGGGTTGGGTCCTTAAAATTTAAAATCACTGAAGAGTTCATTTCGCAAGCCACAAGCCTGCCACTTACAGGTGACCACTGGTTTAAGAAGGAGCGGTCGACAAAGAAGCGTTGGCAACAGTTCGTGGTCGATAAGAAGATTGAAGTCGATTGGAGAAAGGGACTACCACAGACTGCTTTGGTTAGAAAATGGTGAGATTTACTGTTTATATTACAGAAGTTTGTCACAGGTGAAGTATGCTATACCTTGACATTCGTATACCACCTTCGACTGCTGTCACATTTCGAGACAGGGAAACTGATTAATTTCCCTCACTTCTTGCTCAGGAGCCTCGAAAATATGGCAAAAAATGTGCAGAGCACGAGTGCAAGACAGGTTGCAACTAAACTATGCCACCATGGACTCATTACGATGTTGGTCAAGAAGAAATTAGAGAAAAAGTGAATAGCATGGGAGGCATTTCTGAAGGAATACCGAGCAAAGGATGCAGAATAACCTGTTAGCATAAGTGCAAGCAAAAAGAGAAAGGTAGAGACATTGTCTCCTGCCAAGTGAAGAAGTAAAGGCTCACTAGTGCAAGCAGAGAAAGGGGTCATTGAAAACACTCCACCTGCAACAAAGAAAAGGAAAATTAGGATCTTGGTGAGGAGGAAAGTTGTCGGCCAAGGAACAAATCAGTCAGGCTCCCCAATTGTAATCGACGACTCACCCCAAGTCTCCCCCACATTTCACAATCTCTCGTTTCTTGCAGACACAGTAGCACACACTGTGGAGGATGAGGAGAATGCAGAAGATGACGTGTTATTGTCAAAATTCGTCAGCAGGCTAAGGAGAAAGAGAACAATGTCGACACTAAACACTAGCGAAGTCCAAGCAAAGGAGGACGAAGAATAACAACATGAAGAATCTCTTGACAATTTTAGTGAATCAGAGGTGGAGACCCTTAATGATTTCGAGGACCAGGGCATTGCAGACACTGCAGTTTTTGAAGGACAGGGCATTAAAGACCCTACACGTTGTGAAGATCAGGGTACTGAAGACCTCACAATTTTTGAATATCAGGGCATTAAAAACCCTACAATGTTTGAAGGACAGGATACTAAAGTCCCTGTGGTAGTAGAAGAACGGGGAATCGAAACCCCAATTGACTTGGAAGGACAGGGTGTGGAATCCACTGAGAAAATGGAAGAGAAAGTTAAGAACCCGGAGGAATTAGGCGCACATGATACTGAAACCCCTGGCACAAAGATTGGTGAGGGTATCCAAACCCTTAGCGACAACAAAACCCCGAGCATAGAAACCCTTAACGATGTCTTAAAGAAGACTTTTGACAGTCTTGACCTTGATGTTGAGTCCATGGAAAAAAAGGTGTTTTCTCCCAAAGATCTCAGTACAACATCGTCCACTCTCTTCCTTAATAGCAGAATAGTGGACTTGGAGCAACAAGTCCATGACCTGGAAGCTCTAAACCAGGTCATGAAAGAGCAGAGTTGGTAGAAACAGAGTGAGGTGGAATTACGGGCTGAAGTAAATAAGAAGAAGCAGCAGGTAAAGGTTTGGAAATATCGGGCTTCCAGATGCCATAGACGCCTAAAAAAGGTAACTAAGCAACTGCGAAAAGCTCGAGACAGGAAACCAAAGATAGTAAAGACAAGAATAAACATTGAAGTGCAGAACTGAGGTGCGACCACTCATTTTTGAAGGTTTTTTTGCAGAGGTAAAATGTTGTGTGAGGAGATACAACAACTTAGGGATGGGAGTATGTTGTATCCTAAATTGCCCTATTTTCTACCCCATTTCCATCAATATCAACCTTTGTTTTACCTTAATACAAGACCCTTCTTCCCTGTACTAGTACAAGATGGTTACCCTTTTTGAGCATTAAGATTTGTGGTGAGCTCCAGTATTGTAACAATAATGCTGCAACTCCTGGGACTCGTTTATCAACTGGTAGTTCATAACAAACTTGGAAGCGACGGTGCTGTATGCACAAGTACTGGCTCTTGTCGCAGCTGTCACTTGGTCAACTGGCACAAGTCTGCTAGGAGCTTAAGCCAACTTCTATGAGCTCTAAGAAGAAGCTTTTTAACTAATGGATGGAAGCTAACTCGAAGGAAGTTAATCTACTTGCAGAAAGAAACTGAAAAATTGAAAGAAAACACAAACCCTAGCAAACCCTAATCTCACAAGCTAGCCCTACTGATGCAAGAAAGAGAATGCAAGCTACTGGGAGAGATGCCATTGACTTCTAAGAAGGTAAAATGCATGTGTCTAAGCTACGTCTATGGTAAAATTTGAAGAAAACATCTTTTTGTATTTTTGAACAAGTTGTTAGATTTATCATGCATGTGCTTTCACTATTTTTGGCTATGTAGAGGTGGATTGGCGAGAGAAAATGCTTGCAGGAGGTTGGGAAGGTTCAGAGAGGGCCTAAGGGGTCCCTGGCACCCTTCCAAAGAGTTTCACAAAGTTTGGCTATCAAGAAACCGCTTTCGTGAGCTTCTACAGGAAGTCTGCAGGGGTTCTATAGGATGTTCTGGAATTTCTATAGGATGTCTGTAATTTTCTAAAGGATGTTCAGAAATGGGATTTTGGAGGATGGATGGAGGAAGAAAGATGAAGGAGTGGGTATGGAGGTGAGATAAAGGTGTGAGGAGGTCCAGGACTTGGGGAATGGAGCTAAGGAGTGGCGAGGATGATTGGATTTGTTCAAGGAGAGGTGGAGCAATGTTGCACAGAAATATGGGAATTTAGGGTAGAGTGAGCAAATGGCAAACATGAGACAAGAATCTAGGTTGGAGGATGGAGCAGATGGGATTGATGGAGTACAGATAGATAGAGATGTACTACAGGTGCTCTGCAAGTTATTTTTCGAACTAAACAAATAAGGACTTGGAAAATCAAGGATCTACTTACTTTGACCTAATCTAACCTAGATAACAGCAACGAAAATGAACAAAAATCTATTTGCAACAAAATCATGTGAAGTGACTATGAAACTAAGCAATCATGAACCTAAGGAGGCAACCAAAACTGATATCAAGTTCGGCAACTAAGAATCCAACACTACTAATTGCATGGTGAAGCAAAGACAGTGTTTTTGTTGGCAGCAATGTCACCTTTGTCCCAGCTCATGATCCCACTGAGGGAGAGGTGAGATCAGAGGTGCTTGATGGCCTTTTTCTGAAGTTCTTCCCTGTTATTAATCCATCAACTAAATCTGAACATGAAAAGCCTATCTAATCTTCAACCATGACCTATGTAACCAGCAAGATGTTAATCTACTTAACAAAAATTATTTTGCAAAGACATAAAAACGAATAACAATACACAAAGGAAGCCTTGGCACTTGGGTTGGGCCCAACCCCAAGAGTTGCAGGCTCCTAAAGAAACTCAGAACTGATGCCAAATAAAGTTGCTTTCCATTACTCAAAAATAACCATGTTCATAAGAAAGTTATACAACAAAAAATACAAAATGAGCTTAACAAATAGCAGCATTATAGTGCATAAATACAACAGTCCAAAAAGTAACCTACGAAGGCTGAAAGCCTTCCTATTTATGCACTACAAGGGGCCTCATCAGCCCTCCTTAACTCAAGGGGCTCGACTGTTCAAACTACTAGTAAACAGTCACTTTTCACCAAGCTGCTCGACTGCCTTTAAAATTCGTTTTGGTGGTCTGCTAAGCTCCGAATTGAGGGTGGAGATTTTGAGGAAGGGTCATTTAATGCAAGAGACATCCTTCCTACGAGTCCTCACCCTGGTTCCTTCATGCTTGGCTATCATCTGGCTCCTAATTGCTTGGCTTTGTTCCAAAATTTGTCCAAAAAACCTGAAATAACCATGTATTAGCCTTCTTGGTAAAGTGACCACCCTCATTTGTTCAACTAACATAAACATACTAAAAAAGCATGCATAAGCTATGAAAAATGGTGGATTGATCAAGATCAATTAGGCAAAATGAGCCCAATAAGTTACCCAATTCGGGGCTCATCAATTTGCGACAACACTTTATTAATATTTTTATGTAGATTTCATGTTATTTACATATTCTTGCAACTCATAATGATTTCCTAGAAGTAATCATGGAACGTAGTGTTAATAATGTATGAGTTGACTAGTGCGGGAAGATTCCTGCACCGCTATTGTCGAGATTCTGAGAGCTATCTTCCACGAGGACGAATCTCAATCTTCGACTTCGAGTTTAACTGCTGATAAAATGAGTAGGTGGCATGCATCCAGGGATTTTTCTCCAAAGATAGATCATGGACCAACGAAGCTCGTGTTGTTATAACCATTGGCCAAGTTTGTAATTTGGTTTCTAAGTCTGTTCGATCGAGAAGCCTGAACTACAATTATCTGTAATTAGTGTAAATGACTTAGAGCCGAAGGATATATATATGATGTAAATCGTAGATAGGAAAGCTAGTGAACCATCAGTTATTATTTTGGTTTATGTAATCCGGTTACACCTCGTTCTGGGGCTGGACTTATTCGTAATGTAATTTTCCGAATCAAGTAAATACAAGAGGATAATTATTGTTTGCACACACAATGTGCAATTTCGTCTTTGATGTGTTATTTGAAGTGCTGATCGCTTTCGTTCCTTAGAAGGGGAATGGGCTGGTTGGCCAGGGCCTGGCCAACCCAGCTCATTGACCCCTCTCGCTTTCGTGATTTGGGAAGATGGTGTGTTTATTTCATAGCAGCTATGTGATGAAATAGTTTAATCGTTAATCTTTGAGTTCTGAATTAAATTATTTTCTATAGCCTATGTGTGGAATGGATCCATAGTTTGTAGAGTATTTGTGTTCATTTCTATTTATAATATATCTTTTACGCATTTACTTTATTCTTGCTTTCTGTTTTAATTCATTTTCAAATCAGATCGTGCGAGGAACTCTTTCCTTCACCAATGCGTGTTATTGCTTGCACTGCGCTCAGTCATTCGTTGCAGCAAACAATAAATCACTCACCTTCATTATATTTCCCATTATTTCGCTAGTGAATGAATCAATAAATCAAATAACTGTTTTTGGTACTAAAGTTCATCTCTAAAAAGATCTAGAAGTAGTCATATTAACTACCAAATTATACTTGCAAAGAATATCATTATTGTGGGTGAAGTACCAAAGCCGGTTGACACATCAAAATTACTTAGGCTATTGATTGATTCTTTTGTAAGTGTTTTATCTCATGAAGTTTATTTCCCTTATGAAGTTTAATGAGTTGAATCATTTTATTTCTCGCAGCTAGTTAATTCAGAATTTCATTTCAATTTCAATTCCTTTTCAGCATATCTTTTCAACTTTCGAAAGTAAACCGAAAAAGAAGTAAAGGGAACCTTGCTTCGGGGCAAGAGCAAGTCTCTTGACACTAGAACAGAGTGCTCCAAGCCCTGAAGCTTAGAGCACCTTCAATCAAACATAAGTATTCAGTAAAGAAGATTGAATATACTCTTACACAGAAATATTGTACCTGCACTAGTGCAAGCAAGATTGAAATTGTGCAAGGGTAGGTTGTTTGAGTGGGAGAAAGATCAGAAGAAAGGAAAAACTCTGCAAGGGCCCACTTGTCAGACTGCTTATCATCCATCTGGTGATTAACTTAGTGTTTCATTTATCATTTAAGATTGTTTTTGTTGTGTGGAATTTCTTTACTTGATTTACTTTCAAATTGTCTTTTACATTCCAGCACTAGATTTGCCTTGGTGTAAATTGCCTTTCCAATTGTTTTCTATCTGATTCTTCAAAACATTCCCTTCAAGAAGTAGGATTAGAAATAGGAAAAGTTCATACCATTTCTGGCATTGCTTGTGCTTCGTCTCTAAGTCTACGAAACCCTCAGGTTGATAATTAAGTGTTGAGGAGTTTGCTCAAACACAATTCCTGCACCCAACAATAACCTATTGAGTGTGTTGTGGAGTTTGGAATCCAGAAGTTCCTTCAAGACTTGTCTTTGTTTGTGGCATTTGGAGCTTTCTATTAAATTTCTCCCATTCCCATTCGAGAATGATGACTTCGATATTTTTTGTTTGAACCTGTGAAGAGCCAGTCTCTATGTGTTCCTTAGGAGAGGACTTTTCGGTCGTTTCTTCAACATTTTTCTCTGTGTCCTTCTTAGGGTTTTTTTCGGGGATTTATTCATCATTCTAAGATTGGTGTTCAGAGTCTTCTGAACCTTGAACTAACTTCTCTTGAGATTCTTCATTAGAATTGTGCTTAGAACTTTCCCCCAGGCTTACTCTGGGAGTAGGTTCTCTTATTTGTTCAATCTGCAATAGGTCCAAAGGCACCTTTGTTAGCCTTTTGTTTTTGTAGAGGTGGAAGTGTTTGAGGTCCACTGGGTCCAGATTTATTGATGCTAAATGTAAGACATATGAAAATGTCTTAGCTTGCTCAAAGAGATCATTAAACTCATCGTCCTCATGAATAAATTGTTTGATTTTGACTATAGTAATGAAGTTTTTGGCAACCTTATTAGGGTCATACTGTCTACCTAGCATAGTGGTTAGATTTAGGGATGTGATGTTTTGTATCTCTTTTATCGAATGACCATAATCATGTAATGCAAAAGAACCACTTTCCACTGGGAAGGTCAGCCATATGGATTTCTTTTGTTCTTTAAGGATTTTGGTTATACCATCCCCCACTATTTGGTAGGCAATCTCTCTTGCCAATCATTTATCCATAACGTAATATGGAAGAACATGGGGAGATGTAATACTCCCAAAAACTCTGTTATAAGTAAATAATTCCTCACCAAACCATCTTGCCACCAACAAGATGTTTGTCTTTGCTTTCTCTGATAGCCTGGGGGCTTTCTTGTCAAAATGGTCTAGTAAATTGGAAACATAATGCCATGACAAATTTTATAAAAATGGGAGCTAAACTGTGATTTCCACAAAACTTTATGATAAACATGGATGGGAATAGGATCCTTTAAAGGCCATTTCCAAACCATGTTTGGAAAATGTGAACAAAAACATATAGCATCCATGACATAAGCACTCATGTGAAAGGGAGGGATAACCCGAGTGGAGACAATGCTATTTCCCCTGTACTCTCTAATGGTCATAGCCAAATTGTCCGACAAAATATTACTCCAGTTCATGATTATAATATTAACAACCACATCAATCAATGGAACCCATTCAATAGAAAATTTGGTAGTATCAGCGTTTCCCAATAACCTTCACAACATTGCAGCTGCAAAATTATGTGGGGCTGACAGGGGTGCAATTGGGTACATACTAATTTTCTCCCACCTGAAATTGTTGGAGCCAGACCTCCAATTCTATATGACATCCATTGGGTCTTCATTTTCTTTGGAAAAATTCTCAATAAAGGCTTTATCATAGATCTTGTGTGGCTCTGGCAGATGGTACATTTGGCGTAAATTGTTTGGTTTAAATGACCCCATGACTTCATGCCTGGAATTTCTGAATGTTCTACCAAAATTTCCACATTATCAATAATCAATCTTACCATCCATGTATGGTAATATTTTTGGCCTTGCAACTATCTTGTGCAAGAAAGAACATGCTGCTTCGAAATAGGAAGCATCAAAACTTTCCTCGGCATTTGTTGTTGCTTTGGTTTCCACGACCTTTGGGTCTTCTTCTTCCAGTAAATTATACATTGCCTCCCATGTTGTAGTCCCACCATCCTTATTGCATGTGGTATCAGAGAAGAGTGGAAGCATGTTTGAATCCTCAGACGAAGTAGTCTTTGCAGTCATTTTTCCTTTCTTAGTCATTTTTGCGAATGCTGTCTTCTTTGGAATTTCCCTTAAATTTGGGCAATGGAGAAAACAAGATAAAAACGCAGAGTGGCAAATACAAGTGGAAACACAATAGCACAGTAAATTCTGAAAGAACGTAAGGATGGAGTTGTTATTTCAGACACGGATAAAAAGATATCTATCTTCTCGAGCCATTAAAAGAGTAAATGCAATTAAACCTCATTAAATATGCATGAAGGTCTACATGTGATTTCCTTCATGACTCATCAAAATATCGCATTGCAAGTTTCAACATGATATTTGAAATTGGTTTGTGTTATGCACGATATCAATCATGCTATTGCGATGAATCACAATATCGCAAATCGCAAATTGTAATATCAGAAAGATCGCAAATCATAATATTAGAAAGATTGTAATATCGGAAAGATCACAAATCATAATCCTAGAAAGATCACAAATCAGGAGTAGACCAATTTAAAGTTGCTTTGACATTTTGTGATTTGCAATGAGCGGCATACTTTTTGCTTTATTGAGCATGTTTTCTTAAACAAATGATTATTCCACTGAAAACAACTATTTTGCGATAGGTCAGACTTTATTTAAATTATAACAATATGTATTGTTTTGTCGGTTCAAACCTCATCGCATTTTGTAGCTTTTTATGGTTTGCATGTTTGCGCCCTTCGTAAAAGTTGAGATGCAATTGCAATGAATACTTTATTATATAAGGAATATCTTAAGCCTTAAGTTTTATAAAAAGTTCAACACTGCCTTTGGTATTTTAAGGGGGTATTTTATCACGTCTCGTAGATTCCAACTGATGACTAAACCTTGTTACTTCCGATTATGCGATTTACGATGAAGCGAGAATGCCTAGTCATAAAGGGACTTAGATTGATATCTTAGATTTATTTAAGGTTTTATTCCAAATGTTTTCAAAAGGGAAGCTTTTATTTGCTAATTTTTTTGAATTTTTTTTAAAGGGTCCCCATTTATTAATACAAATACTAACTATTTATATAACTAAATGGGGGGTTGTTGAAAAATACAACATGTTACTATAGGCCTTCTGAGGACTTGCAAAGAATTGTACTTCTCATTTAAATCTTTCCAACAAGCTATGATGTGCCCCAAACAAAGATTGTGTTCAAAAGTTGTGCCCCATGAGGTTGATCCATCAACTAACCACCTTGGGGCTCACAATCCTTTTGGATTTTCATCTCCTAGGGTTAGGGATTTTACCTCTCAGGGTTAGCACTTTATGTTAAAATGACATTTTTGGCATCTTGTGAATGAATGCAGCCAACACCTCTCTTTTTAGAGATAAGTTGCACCATTCTAGCTAGTTTGTATTACTTTACATATTGCAACCTTGCACTATTTCTTTAGATTATAGAGTCTGGATTTCACTATATTACTATGCTTTTGCAATATTTCTCTATGTGTGTTTCCATTCATATTCCTGATTTTCATTTCATTATCTATACAATCTAGATCAAATTTAAAGGGGAATACAAAGATGACTTGAGGAACTACTACTAAAGCACTTAGTTGGTTGATCCGAGTTGACTCAACTCTCAGATTTAACCAAGATCTTTTGCTTTCATGATGTGATTAGAATTGCAATTAAAATAGCATAAAGGAACATAAATGCATGTTGTAAAGAAGAAGGAACATGACAGTCATCAGCAACATAAAACACAAGACATTGATAATGGAGTTCGTCCAGGAGGGACTACGTCTCCGGGCCCCAGTGTCAAGATGGTGTAGGACGCTAAATTAAGTGTTGTCAATAGTGATGATGTACATAGGTGGTGATGTCACTATCATACAAGGAAAATGCCCTCACGTAGGTGTGGCTCCAAGAGATGTTTCGCTACAGGAACTCTCATTCAAAAAACCTCCTATCAGTATGACCTAAACTCATGCATGATGATAATGAGCATCCTGCCAACATGGCATAAAAGGGATCTCAATGCAAACATACATGGCAACACATGATTATCCCATCAACATACAACAAAGGGATCTCAAACAAAACATGACGAATCATGACAACAAGTACATCCCATAGATGATTCCACATCACATCAAGTAGGAATCATGAAACAAGTAAGAAACAAGATCCCACGTCAACATCAAACAAGGATCTATGCAGCACAATGCATCTCATAGCAAAAAGAAGTACATGAACTCACTACATATACTTCACATCTTGGGGCCATCTGAAGAAAAGGATGTCAAACTGCTGAAGCTGGCCATACCATCAATCTCACAGTGTCAGATCTCATGGGAATGACTGCTCACACATCGAATGCTGATACCTACATTCCACTTTGAAAAGTGGTTGAAAAATGAAATGATCAAATGGAAAATCTGAATGCACAATCAGATTTGTGGGATTGAGTAGTGAAAAACCTACTGTCAAATTTATGAATTTCGAGAAAGTGAAAATCTGGGGCTTAAGGAATATTTTAGATTCTCCCTAGATTCCCTCCTCCTGGTCATATAAAAATTCGCTGCTCAGATCAAAATTCCGACTACATCATCAGATTCGTGTCACTGAGAGGTGTAAGATCGACATAAAAATTGTCCAATTTGGACACTGCAAAAAATTCGCCCTCCTGAGAATTTGGCTCAATCATGGTTCAACCTGCCTCTTCTCTGGGCTCATGCTTCCACCTGCAAATTAATAAAAAAATATTGTCTCAAAACCATGCTCTCCTCTGCCTGGGAGCACTGATGAAATGAAGGTTTTATACTGAAGTTTGTGGGCGAATATTACAAGGAGGTGGTTGGGTGGATTGATATAAAGCCTGAGTTATAAGGAGGAGGTCGGGTGGTCAACCCTGACCCCTCCATATTAATACACATTTCGTTTTTAAAAAACATTATATATATATATATATATGTATATGTATATGTATATGTATATGTATATGTATATGTATATGTATATGTATATGTATACGTATGTATACATATATGTATACGTATACATATATGTATATGTATACATATACGTACATGTACGTATACGTATACATATATGTATACGTATACGTATATGTATACATATACATATATGTATACATATACATATACGTATACATATACATATACGTATACGTATACATATACATATACGTATACGTATACGTATACATATACATATACATATACGTATACGTATACATATACATTAATTAATAGTACATTATATATATATATATACCTATAATATTATATATATATATTATATATTGGGTTCGTTGTGGCCACGTAAAATGCAGAGGTGATAGGTTCATGCGCATCATAATGGTATTAGGTGTTGTGGTTTAAAATGCGGAGTTGGTGTATGCACCAATATGGGGCCGCCTGTGGCGGGGCCGACACCACATGGGCTGGGCTGGGTTCAAATCCCTGTAGCCTCTCCACAAAACGTGATTAACAGTATTGTTGTCTCATTCATATGGAGAGGACAATGGGTAGGTGGTGGTGTGTGGTGGGCCACCTACTCTTTGATAAATATACTATTATATATATTATATGATCAATATATTTTTTATATATATAACAAAGTGATTTTGAAAATTCTTGAACATTGACCAAAGGAGTCAATTTAAGTAGGCCACAAATTCGCTTGGAATCTGGCCCAGGTTGGCCGGAATTCGGTGACCGGATTTTGTCCAAATTGTTGCCTCCTTAAGCCTGCCCAGTCACCCAAGTCAACCTTGAACTTTGACTACTCCTAACTTTCGCATATGGACTCAGTTTGACGAACTGCTCACACCACCACGATCACGACGACAAGGTATTCAACATGAACCTAGTTCAAGCACAATACAAACACTTTGATTTTTGATCCTTCTTGAGTCCTCATGGACTTCTGCATGTGTTTGGAGCCACCTGGATCATTGGTTCACACTCAGGCACATGAAAGAAAGGACTCGAAACAAGAAAGATGAAAAACCTTGGTGATACTTCTTTGATTTCAAGAAGGCCTTCAACATTGTCTCGAAGGAGAAACTATGGAAGAGATTGACAAAAATGGCGTTCCCAAATGGTTGGAGGGAAATAATACAAAGATTATATGAACATGTAGTCTATAAATTAATAATTGCAAAGGGTCTTTCAAAGAGTTTCAAAAATGACATTGAGGTGAAGTAGGTTTGCTTCCTCTCCTCCACACTATTTGGTCTTTACATAAATAAGTTAGAGGAATGAATAATCAACATAGATATGGAAGGATTGAGCACAATAGGGATCATCATAAAGATCTTGTTGTATATAGAGAGTATGACACTAATAACTTCAACACTACATAACCTACAATATCACCTTAAGGACTTATAATCCATTTTCATTGATGTTGGGATGAATGAGAACATCGCCAAAACTATGAACTCACTACATATACTTCACATCTTGGGGCCATCTGAAGAAAAGGATGTCAAACTGCTGAAGCTGGCCATACCATCAATCTCACAGTGTCAGATCTCATGGGAATGACTGCTCACACATCGAATGTTGATACCTACATTCCACTTTGAAAAGTGGTTGAAAAATGAAATGATCAAATGGAAAATCTGAATGCACAATCAGATTTGTGGGATTGAGTAGTGAAAAACCTACTGTCAAATTTATGAATTTCGAGAAAGTGAAAATCTGGGGCTTAAGGAATATTTCAGATTCTCCCTAGATTCCCTCCTCCTGGTCATATAAAAATTCGCTGCTCAGATCAAAATTCCGACTACATCATCAGATTCGTGTCACTGAGAGGTGTAAGATCGACATAAAAATTGTCCAATTTGGACACTGCAAAAAATTCGCCCTCCTGAGAATTTGGCTCAATCATGGTTCAACCTGCCTCTTCTCTGGGCTCATGCTTCCACCTGCAAATTAATAAAAAAATATTGTCTCAAAACCATGCTCTCCTCTGCCTGGGAGCACTGATGAAATGAAGGTTTTATACTGAAGTTTGTGGGCGAATATTACAAGGAGGTGGTTGGGTGGATTGATATAAAGCCTGAGTTATAAGGAGGAGGTCGGGTGGTCAACCCTGACCCCTCCATATTAATACACATTTCGTTTTTAAAAAAACATTATATATATATATGTATATGTATATGTATATGTATATGTATACGTATACGTATGTATACATATACGTATACGTATACGTATGTATACATATATGTATACGTATACATATATGTATATGTATACATATACGTACATGTACGTATACGTATACATATATGTATACGTATACGTATATGTATACATATACATATATGTATACATATACATATACGTATACATATACATATACGTATACGTATACATATACATATACGTATACGTATACGTATACATATACATATACATATACGTATACGTATACATATACATATACATATACATATACATATATATATTATATATATTATATATATATATATATATATATATATATTGGGGTCGTTGTGGGCACGTTAAAAAGCAAGGTGATGTTCAATTCAGTCACATTAATGTGGTTTTGTGTTTTAAAAAATAATGCGGAGGTTGGTGTAATGCCCACATAGGGGCCGCCTGGTGGGGCTCGACCCACAATGGGATGGGCGGCAGGTTCAATCCCGCTAGCCTCCACAAAAAACGTGAATTAAACATATGTTGTTATTAATGGAGAGGCCATGGGTGGTGGTGGTGTGTGCCCCACCACCTCCTTTATAATATATATAAATATATATATATATATATTTTTTTTTTTTTATTATATATATAACAAAGTGATTTTGAAAATTCTTGAACATTGACCAAAGGAGTCAATTTAAGTAGGCCACAAATTCGCTTGGAATCTGGCCCAGGTTGGCCGGAATTCGGTGACCGGATTTTGTCCAAATTGTTGCCTCCTTAAGCCTGCCCAGTCACCCAAGTCAACCTTGAACTTTGACTACTCCTAACTTTCGCATATGGACTCAGTTTGACGAACTGCTCACACCACCACGATCACGACGACAAGGTATTCAACATGAACCTAGTTCAAGCACAATACAAACACTTTGATTTTTGATCCTTCTTGAGTCCTCATGGACTTCTGCATGTGTTTGGAGCCACCTGGATCATTGGTTCACACTCAGGCACATGAAAGAAAGGACTCGAAACAAGAAAGATGAAAAACCTTGGTGATACTTCTTTGATTTCAAGAAGGCCTTCAACATTGTCTCGAAGGAGAAACTATGGAAGAGATTGACAAAAATGGCGTTCCCAAATGGTTGGAGGGAAATAATACAAAGATTATATGAACATGTAGTCTATAAATTAATAATTGCAAAGGGTCTTTCAAAGAGTTTCAAAAATGACATTGAGGTGAAGTAGGTTTGCTTCCTCTCCTCCACACTATTTGGTCTTTACATAAATAAGTTAGAGGAATGAATAATCAACATAGATATGGAAGGATTGAGCACAATAGGGATCATCATAAAGATCTTGTTGTATATAGAGAGTATGACACTAATAACTTCAACACTACATAACCTACAATATCACCTTAAGGACTTATAATCCATTTTCATTGATGTTGGGATGAATGAGAACATCGCCAAAACTATGACAGTGTCTTCTCACTAGAAAAATCAACCAACCATTGACAAAGTACCATTGGAGGCTAGCCACTAGAGTTAACCCAAAACTATAAATATTTGGGACTAATTTTTGATGAGAAGCTAATCAAAGACGCATGTAGGAGGAAAACACTATAAGGAGGGTGGAATGCATAAATAGGTGCATGACTATAAGGGTTTGAATTGATGAATGATGCATTCCCACTTTCAAAAAATCATAATCTGAATACTCATTTATGGATGTGAAGCATGGGGGCCAAATATAAAAAAAATAGATGGAAACATATTGAGTGAGTACAAAAACTCTCAATAATAAGCCATTTGAGAGTAAACATAAATTACCTTATACGATAAACTCCTTATTGAAACATCACTATACCTAGTATAATTGGAGGCATTAAGAACATTGATTTTGTACAAATAAGAAATTGTAGCTATGATAAATAAAAAGATTATAGTTAAAATCAACCGAGATGAGCTAAGAGGGAGGAAGAAAACTTGGGACCAAGAATGCATGAAATTGTTTGAAGGATGATACACAAGAAAAGAAAGGTGCTCACCGTATAAAATTATGTTGAAAGTCATGCACAATAATGTAATAAAGATAGAAAATGGAGAAGATACACTAAAATAATACCAAAAACACTACAAAGACAACCTGAATTGAAGATTAAAGTGTAAAAATCTTTGAAGTTTAACATCTCATGGTATGAAAATAGGTAATAGCACAACTAAGAATTGACACACAAGTTATTATGTAAACATGAAGACGAGAACAAACAAATGAGTTGGGGGAGGAAATGTTATGTTGAGTACATGGAGATGAGGAGGAAGAAACTCAATAACACTTCCCCCTACCCTGTATAACATACTTATGAATTAGGGAAATGCCAAATTTTTGTATTAGAGATCAAGAATCAATGTTTTAGGTAGATTTTGCAAGAGATACAACTAATATTGTCTAGAAAATGATTATAACTAGCATTTGCACCAAATGTTGCAAAGGAAACACCGTAAGGCATAAATTGAAGAATGCAAATATTTTATTTTTTAAATAAATGAGAATCTAAATATAACCTAGATGTATTTTCCACTGGAATGGAAGAAAAGCATAGATAAATATATATATGATATGGTATTGTGATCTAAATATACCCCAGATGTATTTTCCATTGGGAATTTTTCATGTTGGTGTTGATAGTTTGGACATTAAAATGATCTTATATTTTCCATGGAATTTTTCATTTTAATGTTGATTTGAGTGTCAAACATAATTTAAGCATTAAAATGATCTTATCTTTATCTTATCTCATGACCTTTGTTTGAGTGATATTACCAATTTTCATAGACTCAATCTAATTAAACCTTAAGATGTCGTTTACAAGTATTTAAAGAAAACTTAGTTATTGACAAGTGTTTAAAGAAAACAGTTATTACCACCGAACCTTTGAATGTGTGATTAACCTTTGAATGTGTGGTTAATCAGGAACTCAACGCTCACTTTGAATGTGTGGTTAATCACTTTGAATGTGTGGTTAATCAAATATGAATCGTTTGCATGAATGTGTGGTTAATCAGGAACTCAGCACTCACTTTGAATGTGTGGTTAATCAGATAGTTATTGGCAAATATTTAAAGGAAACTTAGTTATTACTACCGAACCACTCACTTTGAAGGTGTGGTTAATCATTTGAATGTATGGTTAATCAGATAGTTAGTGGAAAGTAGTTAAAATAAACTTAGTGACGACAACCATAGCCCTTATCCCCAACACCATCCATTATACCAATATCCCTTGATCAACACCAGCCAGTATCCAATATTCTGGTCCATCCTTTCCATTCCAGCCTTTCTATATGGTTCCAGAATCTATTA
Organism: Pinus taeda; assembly: GCA_000404065.3. Classification (NCBI taxonomy): domain Eukaryota; kingdom Viridiplantae; phylum Streptophyta; class Pinopsida; order Pinales; family Pinaceae; genus Pinus; species Pinus taeda. Next base: position 48,644 of record APFE030018870.1, read on the forward strand.
TTCCGGGCCAACCTTTCTTGTCTTTCAATTGTGAATAGGAAGGGGGATTGCAGAATGTAAGGCTCTCGAGCGAGAGAGAAGGAAATGCTTGAATTGGTTGGATAAATAGTTTGCTAACTGAAGGATCGATTTCGACTGCGCAGTAGGCATGTAAGAACCTAATGTAACAGAGAAAAACTTCAAGGACCTAAGCAGAAGGAGGGAGGGGTGACTGCTTGAATTTGTATCCACGTCTGAGACCTTTCAATGGCTCATTCGTGCTTTTGTCAAAAACATGACCACAAATGTTCATTCTGTTTAAGAAAACAATAAACCAAAAAAGATTGACAGAGAAGAGGTTGAGACTGGCTTAGCAAACACTTGTCAAATGTCGAAAATCGTTAGTCATTGAAACATTCTGGAATAAAACTTTAGATGACTCAGAATTGCTGGCAGAATTAACATATGTTGAAGGAATCAGAGGCTCATCCTCATGTACTTGAGGCAATGGTGATGAATTTTATGTGAAAGGATAAGAGGATCCATAGGATGTGCAAGTAGAAAATGCATGCCATATGGTTGCTACAGAGACGGTTACTCGAGATCTATCTGTAATCTTTGCAGCTCCCAACAGGCAAATCAATGAACCAGTGAGCTGGACTTCTAAGCAAATCTGTTGTGACAATAAGGTTTTCATTTGATAGTGGGGTTACGTGCATTATATCCTAATATCAATGTGCCTCTTCTTTGTGTTGTCCATTTTGCAATATCCAAATTCCATGACTATAAACAAGACTCATTGGGTTGGTTCAGAATAATTCCTTTTCTTCAAGCCTATTCTTGGGTTTTACTTTAGATCTCACTGGATTTGATTGTTTTGTGAGAATTTAGCATGTCCATGTTCATTTGGGAAATGTTTGCACCAGAGTTCATGTACTTTTAAAATTGCAGATAACTGTTCCACAGACCTAATTCCATCAGAAATGTTTGTGTGATTATTTCCTTGTGCATAATTTGAAGGCACTTCTACACTTTGTTTCCATGAGTCTCGCATGTCTGACCTGTCTAAACGTACTAAGAATTGATTCTTTCCAGAGTTCGGACTCTACAGAAGATTGTTCTCGGTGGCAAGAAAATGGAAGTTCATACACTTTTTCAAGAGACCGCCAACTATATTTTGAATCTTCAAATTCAAGTTCAAGGTTTGGAAGGTCTTGTATATTTCTACACTACGAATTCTGCAGGTCGTGTGGTCGAGTCCACGCCACTACAGGACCAATCAGCATCCTGCGCTGCACAGGTCTGATATGGTATATATGCGAGCTTGCTTGCTTGTGTGTATAATTATAACTATGCAATGTATATATGAAGGCAATGCGGATGTAGTTGGTTGTTACCTCAGAATGTTTATCACTGTATGGTATGGCTATATAAGGCTGATAAATTTACTAGGTTATCAATTCATTTTAAATATAATATTTAGATGGCTTCCAAATTATTTTTTTGTTTAAAGGACAGACTACTACTTTTTATTTATTCAATAGTGATTTTATTGTGCATAAAGTAGAGGTGTCGATTTTATTTACCAACAATGATATATCTTGCTTCATTTCTGGTAAATGTAATTTGGGACCCAGGAATAGTCGACAGTGCAAAGAAATGAGGTCACTAACTCTTGCCATTGATTAGGTAATTGATTTTTCATTCACTTATTGCTTTGCCTACTAAAATGTCCAAATACCCATGTAGCTAAAGAACCAATCAAGACCATAGAAGTGTTTCAATGCACAACAGAAATCGGAGGTGAAAATAAGGCAACTCAACCGATATCGGGAAAAAGCAGTCAAAGTGCAGTGCATTGGTTGATTGTTTTAATTCAATGCTAGAGAACATTTGGCTTATAGTACAAGAAATACTCTTGATTGTCCGAATTCAATCTTTTCTTGCATAGATATTATTGTGTCCAATATTATTATTTAATTGCTTTGAAAAAAAAAGGGAAGTTTAATTAGAATATATACCCCTACGTCTAAATATCTGGAATATCACCATTTCCTCCATATCGCTGAATCTAAATATCTCTCATATTTCTCCCTTTCCTCCATATCACTGAATCTAAATATCTCTCATATTTGTCGCTTTCCTCCATATCACTGAATCTAAATATCTCTTATATTTCTCCCTTTCCTCATATCACTAAATCTAAATATCTCTCATATTTGTCGCTTTCCTCCATATCACTGAATCTAAATATCTCTCATATTTGTCGCTTTCCTCCATATCACTGAATCTAAATATCTCTTATATTTCTCCCTTTCCTCATATCACTAAATCTAAATATGTCTCCCTTTCTTCATCCCATCTCTGGAATGTCTCCCTTTCTTTTATAAATGCCTATGTCTTCCTTCCTTCTACGAATGTCTCAAAAATTTGAACTTATTCAATAAAAAAGAATTATTACATAACAAAATGCAATCTTTTACAGCTTCTACAAGAATCCCCACACTATCAATGCTACAACATGCTTATGCTAATCATAATTAAGTGACAACACAATAGGAAGTTCACATAATTTGTGCATTATATAGCAGACTAAACTCTGTAAAACCAATTAGTGAAAGATGTCTTCGGTGAGAATATTTATGCTTGTCAGATGGAACTTAACACACCCTACAAAAGCAAAAGGAATTTGGACAAGACGTAGTCAGGCACTTTTGAATAGCATTTTTCGGAATATACTGGATACAAGCCCAAGCAATCAAGTATAAGATAACCTTGGAAAACAGATATAAAGATTTCAGCCAAGATAACCATCTTATAAGAAACTCTAAAGCTATAGCGAGTTCGCATGTAAAGTTTTTAGCCAACAAAACCATCTTACCAAAAAACTCTCAATTTACAGTGAATTCGCATGTAAAAGTTTCACCCAACAGAACCATCTTACCAAAAACTTTCTCACAATTTATGGCAAGATAGAGACTTAACCATCTTACCAAAAACTCTCAATTTATAGCGATGAAGCCTCTAACTCGCCTATGACAATTGTTTTAGAACTTCAGTGCATAGAACTTCAAATTTTACATCATTCTAAACAACATTATGAGGTAAGCCAGGTCTCAAAAACCTTTACCGGACATTTACATGCACCAAATGTAGGCCCCACCTAACAAGGGCCTTTTAGTGGATACAATTCAACAAGCAGGATGTACAGAGCAAATTCCAAACAGTGTCTGATACTATACCGCATTTTTCTGCCAAGAAAAAAGGTATATTCTACCTTTACGTAGTGGTGTAAACAGCCTTCAGTTGCATATGACCATTCCAATCTGCTTTGAGCTGAGCAGCTCAAGAGTATCTGTGAATTGGAATTTGCAACATTATAATAATGGGATAGAAAACTACCTAATCCACGTGCTTCAAAGCTAGCTCTTTGATACATAATACTAATTAATTAGATCGAGATTGACATAGAACCAGGTCTACCAGGCATTTCAAAGCTAGCTCTTTGATACATACTACTAATTAATTAGATCACAATCCTTTTGTAGTCTCCATCTGCCAAAGTAGTTGCTTATGCTATTGCCTTACTGGGATCTGGTAAGAGAATTTTTTGTTTCCGTCATCGAACACTCAGGTACCAGTTGAAGCAGGGCACTCAAAGCTAGTTTATTGAGTTACAAGGTCAAAGGTAGGAGCAGGGTAAGAGGTTCTTTATTTCTTCCTTCTTTTCCTCACACAAGGCAACATCTATTGTCTTACTGGAATCTGGTAAGTGTTTTCCACATCGAACACTCAGGTAGCAGTTGAAGCAGGGCACTCAGAGCTAGTTGATTTAGTTACAAAGTCAAAGCGAGGAGCAGGGTAGGAGGTTTTTTCTTTCTTCTTTCTTTCCCTCACACAAGGCCACATCCCCATTCTTTGTTCTTCTACTGTTACATTCATTTTCTTAAATGACTAATGTAAATTATAATTAAGAGACATCTATACACACATCGTATATATTATTTGTCCAATATTTCTCCCAAAGCTATCTAATTATAAAGACCAAACCCAAACAAATGAAATCCTAAAAGGTTCTTTTCTAATAGGACTAAGACAGGTCCCTACAAAATCAAACCTAAACAAATGAAATCCTGGGCGATTCTTTTATATTTTATTGAAATTGGAAAACTTAACGTGAGAATATTAGGAAAACCTAATGTGAGAATATGAGGTGTAGAGCACAATAATTCAATTCCAAAACCAGGCCATCTATCTGACTCATAAAATGAAGATAAAACTTGACCTTTTATTGCTAATACTGAATATCCAAGTAAGACAAGGAATTGCAGCTCTACTACTCACAAAACCAAGTAAACACGTAAGTCCTTCCAAATGGCGGAAATTATATTCTGAAACTACTACTGGTAATCTGCCTCCGAATAGGGTTGATGGGACATGCTATCAAGTTATTTTGAATACAATGTTTACATGGCTTCAAATTCAAATTTTGGTTTAAAGGAAGCACTACAAATTTTTATTTATTTGATACTGATTTTATTGTGCATAAGATAGAGTATTTGATATTATATACCAACAATGATATGTGTGGGAATATGCCTCTGAACACGGTTAATGGGACAGGTTATCAATTCATTTTAATTATAATATTTAGATGGATTCCAAATTAATTTTTTGTTTAAAGAAAGGACTACTATTTTTTATTTATTCAATAGTGATTTTATTGTGCATAAAGTAGAGGTGTCGATTTTATTTACCAACAATGATATATGTTGCTTCATTTCTGGTAAATGTAATTTGGGACCTAGGAATAGTCGACAGTGCAAAGAAATGAGGTCACTAACTCTTGCCGTTGATTAGGTAATTGATTTTTCATTCACTTATTGCTTTGCCTACTAAAATGTCCAAATACCCATGTAGCTAAAGAACCAATCAAGACCATAGAAGTGTTTCAATGCACAACAGAACTCGGAGGTGAAAATAAGGCAACTCAACCGATATCGGGAAAAAGCAGTCAAAGTGCAGTGCATTGGTTGATTGTCCGAATTCGATGCTAGAGAACATTTGGCCTATAGTACAAGAAATACTCTTGATTGTCCGAATTCAATCTTTTCTTGCATAGATATTATTGTCTCCAATATTATTATTTAATTGCTTTGAAAAAAAAAGGGAAGTTTAATTAGAATATATACCCCTACGTCTAAATATCTGAAATCTCAACATTTCCTCCATATCACTGAATCTAAATATCTCTCATATTTCTCCCTTTCCTCCATATCACTGAATCTAAATATCTCTCATATTTGTCCCTTTCCTCCATATCACTAAATCTAAATATGTCTCCCTTTCTTCATCCCATCTCTGGAATGTCTCCCTTTCTTTTATAAATGCCTATGTCTTCCTTCCTTCTACGAATGTCTCAAAAATTTAAACTTATTGAATAAAAAAGAATTATTACATAACAAAATGCAATCTTTTACAGCTTCTAAAACAATCCCCACACTATCAATGCTACAACATGCTTATGCTAATCTTAATTAAGTGATAACACGATAGGAAGTTCACATAATTTGTGCATTATATAGCAGACTAAACTCTGTAAAATCAAGTAGTAAAAGATGTCTTCGGTGAGAATATTTATGCTTGTTAGATGGAACCTGACACACCCTACAAAAGCAAAAGGAATTTGGACAAGACGTAGTCAGGCACTTTTGAATAGCATTTTTCAGAAAATACTAGATACAAGCCCAAGCAATCAAGTATAAGATAACCCTGGAAAATAGGGCATATAAAGATTTCAGCCAACATAACCATCTTATCAGAAACTCTAAATTTATAGTGAGTTCCTATGTAAAGTTTTCAGCCAACAGAACCATCTTACCAAAAAACTCTCAATTTACAGCGAATTCGCATGTAAAAGTTTTAGCCAACAGAACCATCTTACCAAAAACTTTCTCACAATTTATAGCGAGATAGAGACTTAAACATCTTACCAGAAACTCTCAGTTTATAGCGATGAAGCCTCTAACTCACCCATGGCAATTGTTTCAGGACTTCAGTGCACAGAACTTTAAATTTTACATCATTCTAAACAACATTATGAGGTAAGTAAGCCCTCAAAAACCTTTACCTGACATTTACATGCACCAAATGTAGGCCCCACCTAACAAGGGCCTTTTAGTGGATACAATTCAACAAGCAGGATGTACAGAGCAAACTCCAAACAGTGTCTGATACTATACCGCATTTTGCTGCTAGGAAAAAAGGTATATTCTACCTTTACGTAGTGGTGTAAACAGCCTTCAGTTGCATATGACCATTCCAATCTGCTTTGAGTTGAGCAACTCAAGAGTATCTGTGAATTGGAATTTGCAACATTATAATAATGGGATAGAAAGCTACCTAATCCATGTGCTTCAAAGCTAGCTCTTTGATACATAATACTAATTAATTAGATTGAGATTGACATAGAACTAGGTCTACTAGGCATTTCAAAGCTAGCTCTTTGATACATAATATTAATTAATTAGATCGCAATCCTTTTGTAGTCTCCATCTGCCAAAGTAGTTGCTTATGCTATTGTCTTACTGGGATTTGGTAAGAGAATTTTTTGTTTCCGTCATCGAAAACTCAGGTACCAGTTGAAGCAGGGCACTCAGAGCTAGTTTATTGAGTTACAAGGTCAAAGGCAGGAGCAGGGTAAGAGGTTCTTTCTTTCTTCCTTCTTTTCCTCACACAAGGCGACATCTATTGTCTTACTGGGATCTGGTAAGTGTTTTCCACATCGAACACTCAGGTAGTAGTTGAAGTAGAGCACTCAGAGCTAGTTGATTTAGTTACAAAGTCAAAGCCAAGAGCAGGGTAGGAGGTTTTTTCTTTCTTCCTTCTTTCCCTCACACAAGGCCACATCCCCATTCTTCGTTCTTCTCCTGTTACATTCATTTTCTTAAATGACTGATATAAATTATAATTAAGAGACATCTATACACACATCGTATATATTATTTGTCCAATATTTCTCCCAAAGCTATCTAATTATAAGGACCAAAATAGATCCCTACACAATCAAACCTAAACAAATGAAATCCTAAAAGATTCTTTTCAGATAGGACCAAGACAGGTCCCTACAAAATCAAACCTAAACAAATGAAATCCTAGGCGATTCTTTTATATTTTATTGAAATTGGAAAACCTAACGTGAGAATGTTAGGAAAACCTAATGTGAGAATATGAGGTGTAGAGCACAATAATCAATTCCAAAACCAGGCCATCTATCTGACTCATAAAATGAAGATAAAACTTGAACTTTTATTGCTAATACTGAATATCCAAGTAAGACAAGGAATTGCAGATCTACTACTCACAGAACCAAGTAAACATCTAAGTCCTTCCAAATAGGGGAAATTATATTCTGAAACTGCTACTGGTATACTTGGGCAGCCAGTCCAAGCAGAAGGAGAGCTAGCAGAGGTAATATCTCAAAAATAGTCTGCAAAGATACTGCTCTCTTTTTACTGCTGGGAGAAGAAGTGTTAGCGTTAGGAGCTGAAGCAGATCCTGCATACCCACAACCACAAATCACATTATATAACAGATTCAGATCCAAGTGTCTTTGCACCTAACTCCCACATCTGATTCATTCAAGCCCCTAACAACAAAATCGGAAATAAAAAATATCTATGTTTATGCCAAGAGAACAAACAAAAACTTTATTAATGAAGAGGAGAAGAAAAATTCTAAACCTGAAGAGGTGTTGTTTTCACCAACTGTCAAAACAACAAAGAAAGAAACCATAAGGTCTCACAAAAACTAAAAAAATGGTAATTTTTGAAGAGAAAATGGGGCTTGTTGCAGAATCGTACGTTTAGAGCAACCGCTGGCAGAAGCATTGAGGCCTACCTCCTAGCCCGCACGTATGCATCCAGCTTCTCCCAAATCTCTATTGCTGCAACTTTATCTTGATGCCGCTTATGTTTGCTAATTTGCAGGTAAATTACACGAGCTAAACAATAAGCAGACAAAATTAATGGCAAAATAAATGAGCATACATGATACAATAAGCTCTAATAGACTGAAATTTAACCCATCATCTGGAACAAGACAAATCCATAAGCAGCGTGTTATAAAAGCAGAGCTCGGAAACTTGACAATACTCGAAACAGTAACAGAAAAGTCTAAATCTCATACCGAAACTATCTTCACATTCCACTGCTTCGCAGATTTAGCAGACTCCACACTGTCATCTTCAAAGCGAATGTAAAACCCCAGGACTGTAAACATCAACACCGTCTATTAGATATTGACATACCATCCGCATGACATTACAATTGAAAAGAAAATCCGATAAATCTTGATCACCTTACCTCCTGCAATAAAGCATTAAGTTTGAGAATTCAACCCATGGTGTTTGTGGGGTTAGATGGACGCAGGAAAATTATATAGGAAAAGGAAAACTCACTTTTATTGAATATCTCTGCATGGTCCTTGTTCTTCCTCTGGATAGTAATACACTTTGGCTTCTTGAGCATCTCCTTCACCTTGACATCAGGGGTATGGTAAAACACAGAAATTTGGATCAGACCTTTAACCACAAAATAAACAAAGTGTGAAAGCTCAACAAGAGAAAAGAAGAAACCAAAGAAACTTTAGGGTAATTGGATTTTATACCTTCGGACAATAGAAAGTCGAGACAAGTATTCACTTTTGTGACTGCTAGCTGGGCGGAGGCAAGATAACTGTCAAGGTAGTAGAACAATTTACCTAGACCATTGGCAACCCCTGGCACATGAGCTGAATGGATGTCTTCCTATAATTTTCCTTGCATATTCCGGTACAGAGTGAGCCAAAGAGACGAAACATTGTGGAATGTTGAACCTATTATAGCCTTGGAAGAGTTAGCACACGAACACGACTCAAAACCTTAGTTGCAGTGGTATGAAACGAAATTAAAGAAAGAACATACATAAAGTATCCCTTCGCTGATAAATTGCAGAGAGCATTACTTACTACAAGGAGGAAAAAACCCTAGCGGTGCAAGGGTTCAGTAGGCAGAGCATTTTCAGTTGAAGGAAACGTAACAATGACCAGCCAAGCATCACGGTTGGCATTGTTCAATTCACATCAACGGCTAATGATTACCTAATCGTCTAACAACAAAATCGAATAGCACATATTTTGACAAGAAAGTAGTTTGGGGAGTTCATTTCAAAGGGAAATGCCTTACGTCGTAATTATGATAAATAACAACAAAAAATTTACTAAAAAATACAATAATAATAAACCTTAATAGAGATTCGAAATGCGTTGACCTTAAAACTTCAATATGATTTATCCAGAAAATTTTACTTAAATAATAATATTATTATTATTATAATTTTAATTTAACAATCTCACTATTTAATTATAAAGATATACCTATTCTATCTCTTTAAATTTTAACTTAATTTCAACTATAAATTTAGGGAAAAAAAAAGAAAAGAAAAAACAACCAAACAATTAAAAAAAAATCAATTACGCGATCATTTAAAATTTAAAAGGTAGACAAAGAGTACACACTTCACTAAACCAGTCTTTATTCTCTTAAAAAATATCCACAAAATATAAACTTTGCTCCCTTTTACCTCTCAACCCTATATATGTCACAAAGAACTATATAGCGTTGCGAGTGGACACAACCTTCGATAAAAAATGCCCCAAAAAAAGTTAATCCTACTTGTTGAGGGTCTTTGAATAATTTACGTTACTGGCCCAAGCATCCATAAAGGGTTTCCACACCACCCACCTCTGGGAACAACTTCGTTTCATTACCATACAGGTTTTCATATATTCTTATACGATAGATCTGTGTAAGTAGTTTACTCAGAGCATTCAATTGCTCTGATAGACGAAACTTTCCTCGAGGGACTGCAATGGCTGCCACCCAAAAAAACACTCTCTATGTTGGTACGTATTTGTCGAGCTTTCGAATACATTCGACAGATTTGTTATAATTGATTGGTTTTTTAACCGGAACTGACTTTGCACAGAGACTTATGGCAGGAGGGCTAGACGAAAACGTGAACGAGACAATTCTTCATGCGGCATTTATACCCTTTGGGGACATCAAGGATGTCACCACTCCTCTTGATCAGGCCACTCAGAAGCACCGCTCCTTTGGTTTTGTGACCTTCCTGGACAAGGAAGATGCAGCTGCTGCCATGGATAACATGAACAATACTGAACTTTACGGAAGGGTTTTGACTGTCAATTATGCTCAGCCCATTAGAATCAAGGGCGGTGAACAAGGCTGGGCATCCCAACCTAGTAAGTTTTTGAGCTTTTTCTGTGTTTTGGCATTTGGGTTTTATGGGTTTCACAGCTTGCAGTTCATCAGGATTAAGTGGGCGTGTTCCGTTTGTAGGTGATGCATAGTAGATGTAAGTTCAATTCCGATTGAGTCCATCGTAGTGGACAACTTCATATTTTTGTGAGAACAATAGTTGATTTTATATTATTTATTTTAAGTTGCTTCAAGAAACACTCCCAGTGGTGAGACACTTCATTCAGATTAGCTGACAGGGTAACTATTCAGCCAGGTTTTCCCAGGTCTTTCACCCGGCTTCTTTCCTTATTTTCTTTTCATACAACATTTGGGTGGGGCATGCCACAATAAGAATGAAACCTCAGTGACAAATTTAATGCTCAGAGGGAACTCCCATTGGCGATTTCGTATTCAAAACTGGGTATTTCAATAATACGTCTTTTTACAAAATTTAAGTGATACTCGAGTCTGAAGCACTGAATGACATGAACCCACTTGATTGAAATTACCCTTAGATTGCGCCGAGCCTCCTATGGCCTATGCAATGGGTGCGAATTTATTGATCAAGTCATGAAGTTTTTTTTGTTGATATTGAACTGGCAAAGCTCAGGCCTATGTTAACCCTGTGATTATTAGGCTATTTGGCAATCACATTCTCAGTGGCTTAGGAGGTTTGCGTTAGCTGCTTAGTTGCTTATGAATTTTCAATTATCACAGTATTTCAGCTTCGATTTTGCTCATAGTTACCGGGGGCACTCAATGATAGTTTTGGTGGCTACGGTTGTTGTGATCCGGATTTAAACAGAACACAACAAAATACAGAGATAACCATATACACAAAGATGCAGCGGAAATAATACTTCATTTCATTAATGGAAAACACTGAAATATGCTTACAACCAGAAATGGAAATAAACCAGCTAGGGCGATGGTAGCTTATCTCTGAGAAGAGATGGGTGGCTACATGCCTCTGAACCGTTCCGAACTGTGTTACAATGAGGCTCGAAGGCCTATTTATTGTTGAGAAACAATGGAAAACCCTTCACATTCCAAAACCTAACCCCTAGAAGATGAAACGCCAAATTGTGGGCCCCGTTTTGGGTAAATTGGTACATCAATTTCCCGGGGTCGTAACTTTGGCATACGATCTTCGTTTGACGCGTATGATAGCTCGTTAGAAAGATCTATCCGAGAACTACCACTTTTGGAAGGGCAACATCGGTCCATGGACCCATGTTGCCCCCAGATTTCCCAAAAAACGTTTTAGGGCCTCAAAACGGCTCTGGAAGTTTAGGACCTGAAAAACTGCTAAAAATAGTAAGTTGTGCTACAATTAAGGAAACTGAAAATGTTGAGAGAAACAATGGTGGGGGTCCAGGTGGCCACCAATATCCACCTGGATTAGATATGCTTTCTCGCCCTCCTATTTCTGCATCTGTAGTTTTGCAAAATGTTTCTTTATCATTAGAAAATTATGTTGAATAATATGCTAACAATAGTGATTTTAAATAAATCTATGCAAAGCTGACTCATGGATTGCAAGTGGACAATTATTATTTGTAGGGAAATCTATTCTACCACCTTGGAAAATTGTGCATACCCAGTGATGAAAGGGTTCATGTAGTCCAAGAGGCTTACACCTCTCTGGTGTTTGGTCATTATGGAATTGAGAAAACTTTATGTCATTTGCAAAGGTTTTGTTTTTGGCCTCATATGAAAAACATTGTGACTCGCTTTATAAAGGGTTGTGTGTTGTGTTCTGTTTCAAAAATTCTAATAGAAAACTTGGGCTCTACATACCACTCCCTATTCCAAGTCAACCATGGGAAAGTGTGTCCATGGACTTTGTAGGAGTTTTTCCTATGTCTAGGAAAGGTCACGACTATTTGTATGTCATTATGGATAGGTTTAGAAAAATGTGTATTTTGATGCCTTGTAAAAAGTAGGTTATTTTTTAGAAGACTACTTATATTTTCTTTCAGCGTGTTTGGGTCCATTTTGTGTTACTCACATCTATTGTGTCAGATCGAGACTCTTTCTTTCTTGTGGAGTTTTGGACCATCTTGTGGAGAATGATGGACACTAAGTTGAAAAGAAGTATGACATTTCATCCACAGACCGATGCGCAAATAAAGGTTGTCAACTGTAACATGGTACACTTGTTGCGAGCCTATTGTGGAAACAATCCAAAGTTGTGGGATGAAAAACTTCCTTATGTGCATCATGCATACAATTGAGCAACAATTCATCTACACAGAGGTCGTCGTTTGAGACATGTTTTGGCTATCTACCTAGAGATCCCTTGGACATGGTCTTTGGGAAAGAGGAGGATAGAAATGGATGAGATGATAGGGACAAAGCATGAAAGTTCATTCAGTGGATATAAGTGATTCATTAGGAAGTACAAGACCAATTGGAGAAGAGTCAAGCTCGGTATAAATCTTGACATGATAAGCACTGAGTTGACCATCAGTTTTAAGTTGGGGAAAATGTATGGCTCCACATCAGCAAGGATAGAATGAAGGGAGAAGGGAAGAAATTGAGACCCATTCGATATGTTCCCTTCACCATATTGACAAAGATTGGAGACAATTTTTTTCATCTTGATTTGCCTACTTATATGCAAATGTACTCCATAGTAAATGTTGAAAACCTGAAGGTTTATGAACCTCCATTGATTATGGATACCGAAGAGGTTGCACAGATTCCTATAGTGGATGATTTTGCTCCAGAGTATCCAGATAAGTTTCCCGAAGATATCATTCTCGATAGGAAAACCAGAACTTCACAATGGGGAGATGTGGAGTACATTGGTGTTGGCTTCAAAGGAATGCATCTAAATAAAGCTCGATGGATGGAGAAAGAGAAAGTGAGGGAGAAATTTCCTCACTTGCCAATTGACTGAAAAGGATTTTGGCAGTCCAAAAGCTCTTAGTGGGGAGGATTGATCCAGACAGATCTTGAGAAAGTACCAGTGGCATGGTAAAAGGCTCAAAAATAAAAGTGGAAGGATCTGGATAAACTTAGCATCGGATTGAAGTGTTCGTCACCCTGATCCCAACAGTGTGAATGGCACTCAAATCCGAGTTCATATGTAGAAGTTAGAGCAAGTCAAAGATCAAGTTTGACTTTTATGGGTGGGAGGAGGAGATGACATGGAAAAAGCTCAGCGAATGGGGAAGCACCAAGTTGTAGGCTGACATTGGGTCCCACATTTCACTTATCATAGAAAAAAGAGGTAACGAGTTAAAGAATTGGCCCTCTACATTGCTAATTTGCAATTGTAATATCAAATATCGGATATCAGAGGTGGATAGGTGTTTTATGAATTGGCCCCCGATAGTTTCTAGTTGTGATGTGATATATCGCATATCACAATCACAAAAGTGCTAGAGTTTTTGAAGTGGCCCTGGCAGTAATTGCCTATTGTAATTTGCTATCAGACTACATATGTGATATTTTATATATTGTGATTTATAATTGCGGTGGATCTGTGTCATCACCGAAATGTAGATTTGGGGTCATCAACTGATGGTTTAAGCGTTGATTGCAATTATGATGGGGTTTCCGGATGTGATGTGTTATACATTATGTTTTACACACCCGGCGGGTCTGCTGTATCACAGAACGATTGAAGCATGGCTTAAATCTATCCGCCAATGGGTGGAAATGCTGATAGTCTTTCCCCTGGTTGTTGCCACGATATTGGTAAGGTTATTGCCATGTCTCCTTTAGGCCCAAGATCCTTTATATCAGATCAACCCCACCTACTTTACTTGGCCTTTGGTTAGAACTTCCCGGGAGTTGATGAATTATCACCATGCTTATTTAAAGGTCATTTTGTGTCGAAAGAAGGTAGACAGGATCAACAGAATAGTTCAGAAGTATTGTACAGCATACCCTAACCATGGCAGCAGGTCAGGACCTCACCTTGAGTAGCAGGGAGGTCCGAGAAGTTGCAGAAGTCCTGATTATCCAAATTGGTTGTTTGGATACACGTTTTTGCATAATTTTTTGGCAGGAGTTCAGTGGTACTATTTGTTTCTGAAGTTGGGCTCTCCATTATTTTCCCATCTTTTAGCTTGGAGGTATAAGGGTTGTAATTTCTTGTTTCTTGTATGTTTATCTCTTTTATGCCACTAATTGAATTAAGGCCTCCCCAATATTGAGCAGGGCATGGAGACGTAATCCAAATTGGGAGAACTCTGTAATCAAATAATTGTGTCATGGTTTTTGTGTTCTTCTAATTATTTCTACATTGTTTACACGCTTTTAAGTTCCATGGTTAATTAACTTTGTTATATGTAATTTCGATGCATTTCACTAGTAAAAAATGGGGAAATTAGTGACTAGGTGACTAAAGAAGTTAATCACTGCAGCTTTTCCAAGTGATATACTACCAAAAATGAGCAATCTTAAGTGACCCAACTAAAAACGACTAACATAAATGACTAATTTAGTCTCGGTTTAAAATATATGACTAGATAATAAATAATACAACTAAAAATTACTAACTTGAATGACTAATTTATTCTAGGAATAAAAATACTACTACCTAACAAGTACTACAACAATAAAAGTCAATTGTTTATGTTAGTCATTTTAATTGTCACATCAACAATATAAACTTACAAGTGATAGGGGATTCAAAGGCTATTATAGATTGGATGAAATGTTATATTTCCTTAAACACTTATGTATTGGATCAATGGATGATTAGAGTTATGGAGCTGATTAGAATCTTCAGGGTCATATCCTTTGCTCGCATTCAGAGGGAATTAAATCGAAGGCTGACAAATTATCCAAAGTGGGAGTGGGAAGACACCTCCTTTTGTAGCACGACCTAACCACTTATATATGTTGCAACAACCTTTCCAACTTCTTTAGTGGGTTGCACATATATTTCACATTTCTTCTTTCTCTTGCAAAGTGGCAGTAACAAGGATATGTTATTAACTTCGATCAAGGAATGTTCACTTAATACCACTACCAAGTTTCCTTCGTGCAACTTTTAAAAGGTATTAAGTTTTCTTCACAACTTCTCATAGTGGTTAAATTAAAAGGAATCCTAGAAACCCTTTGTCAAATCTCTTTGTTGGTGGATTAATGGAATCCAAACAACCCTTATCTACAACCCTATATCTCTATCAAGATTATTAGGGCGTTTAATTTTCTCAAGGGTCTGTCTTGCTTGGTATTTATAGTAATGGTTTTGTTTTTCCACAAACTCAGTGCCCTCAAGTTCAATGTGATGAAAACATACCATGAATTGTCATGGGAGACTCTCACAACATTCACTTCCATTTTGTGCAATCTAGGGTTTGTGGTTTCAAATTGAGAATGGATATTGATGATCAATAAACTATGACCAATATATATGAAATATATTTAATAAGATCCTTGAAGTTGAATGAAATTTTATTGTCTCTTGTTCGACCTACTATGAGATTTGTGGTAGATATTATTTCTTATTTGGAGATCCTCACATGTTAAGATCTTGATTTATTATTAAGACTAAAGACATGTTGTCCTTTTCTTTTTTCCTTTTTCAAGGAAAAACCAGGTGGGAAGCCTGAAGGAGGATTCCCCACATTCATGGATGACATCCCTAGTAAACTCATTGACATAAAATAGTACATCGACATAGTGGGATTTGAACTGATTACCTGCTAGCACATATCTAACCAAATGCTCAACAAAATTGGTACAACTAGTTGAACTTTCCCCATATTGACATATATTTCTTTTTTAAAAGACTTGTTTAATAAAAAAATAAAAAAAGTATTATATATGCTGTTAGAGTCAGCATATGCATACTTCCATTAGGGATCAAATCTGCTCTTTGCATTTTCATTTTAGGTGTCTCCATACTGAATTTTTTATCATTCCACTAGGTCATGCCAAAATGGTCCACTTATGGTTGTCTTCTTCTCAGAAAATCAAATTTTCCCTCATTAGGTATATTTGTTGACCCATCTCCATGTTGCATTTAGGTATGGTTTCAGTTATGATATTTTTAGAGTCAAGGCACTTGTGTTTTCATTAGTTCTTAGGGTTCATTTCCAAGGTCAAAAGCATAGTTTCAAATGTGAATAAAGGGCAGCAAAGATATGAGGAAGACCAGTAAATGAAAAGTGATTGGTAGTACGTCATGGTTATTGTATGAAAATTTTATTTCACTGATGTAATTTGCATCTCAAAAACATGTTTTTGAGATGAAAATAGAGTATTTTAGATTGTTTATATTTTTTTTGATGTAATTCAAGTCATTATATGTAATAATTGTTCCCAAGCTGCCCAATCATTTCTCCTTGCTGCAAGAAATGAGCCAAAGAAGCAATAAGCTCAATCAAAGATTCATCCACTTGAAAAGAGACAGAGAAAGAGAAAATTTAGACAGAGATTTGAAAACAAAACAAAAGTTCCAAACAAACATTATAAAGTGGGTTTTTTTAAAAGAAAAATCAAAAGCATTCTCTATATAAAATTTTCAAAGGAATTTTTCAAAATTCATTAGTTCCTTTGCATCCTAAGTTCTCCTTGGCATAGAGGAGATTGAGTGAAAGAGGAAAAAATCAAAAGGGTGTGCTTGTTGAGGGTGTTGCGCACTGGGAGAAGTCATTGCACACCTGTAGGGTCAAGGGCGTGTTTTCCAATTCGAGGCAGAGTAAAATACAACGGTGTTACGCGCCTATGAGATGAAGGGCACGCTTGCTAATGGCATTGTGCACTGGAACTTGTTGATGCGCGCTTGGCCAGAGGAGCCTGGAAAACCCTAGGAGCGCAAAAACATCACTTCCTTCATTTGATCAAAGCCAAAAAAGCCTCAACTACCTGCATTCAAAAAGTAAGTGGCCCAACATCTCTTTTTTTCATCAATTAAGCAAATTGGCACCCTAAAATTTGAAACCATAGCAAAGCTCCCTTGCATGCTTCCAAAATCATTTCTTTAATTAGATTTTCAATACTTCTTATACTTTTTCACCTTCCAATCACCTTGACTATATTTGACTCCACCTCCTCACTGTTTCATTCATCTTTGCATATATATTAGTTCCTCAAGTTTTCACCTATAAAGCATGGGAGGATACAGTAGTTCAGAAGAAGGGGAAATAAATCCCAAGTGGCCAACCAAGAAAGGAGGGAGAATTATTAGATTTTAACCCACTGATACAACAGAAGTTATGGCATCACCACTTGCACTATCATGTTTCAGGTACATGGGTTGTTTATAGTTTCGCCAAAGGGTTGAGATGGTGAATTTTCATCAGCAGTTAACCAAGCAGTTCATCCTCAATTTTCAAAACAACCAGGTCACTTTAGTTGGGGTCACATTCACTATATCTTCAGCCATCATATCACAGGCCACTGGAATTCCAAATGCAGGAGAGAAATGGTTCAAGTAGAAAGAGATGCATCACAATTTTTATGAGCCATATCTTAAAACAAGATTCAGAAATGATAAGAAGAGAATTTTCCCTTTCTCTTATCTTTTGGACAAATATGTGCCATTGATGAAGATCATCATGAGGTATTTCACATGTGAGGGTAGGTTTTGTAGACTATACTCATACCACATCAGGCTTCTCATGCACTTTACCAAGGTAAGAATGCTCAATTTTCCATATTACCTTTTCAGGAGTATTGACAAGATGACATATATTACTCAGAAAAGGGACCCAACTCATCAGATGCATAGTATTTTCCATCATTCTCTTATCAAAATGATAGTCCTCCATCACTTAGATCAACTAGGCATTACTTGGGAGGCCTTAATAGATAATGAGATATTTAATGAACCACCTACTCAGCCAGCTCACCGCATTCCTCCATCATCCTTCACTCATCCATCTACTTCTTCTCATTCACCACATCATACTTATCACTCATCTTCAATAGGTCATTCTTCACTGGACACCTCCACACCATCTACATCACGATTTCATGTAGCCATTCATTCACCCACTAGAGATGATGACAATGATGGGGGACATGATGACTATGATGACAGTGAGGGACATGAGGTACACATTGAGCATGGTCAGAGTAGTATATCATAGAGGAATAATTTGTAGCCATTTGATTTCATCTATCAAAGGGGAAAGAGGCAAGTGTTTACCCAACAGAAAATGGGAGGGGCCTTGCCTTCGTCATCAACATTACAGGTTAAAGGGAAGGAGAAAATGGTAGAGGAAGCAGAGGTCAAACAGCAGCATGAAGAACATGACATTGATAGGAGTTTCTCCTTGTGCGCACTAGTGATGAGGAGGGAAACAAATATTCTCAAGCATCCTTGACAGCAAAGGATGCCAAAGTCATGGAGCTTGAGGTTAATTTACAAAGAGACCAATATGTTATCTCCTTCTATGAGCAAGATAACAAGTAGCTAGAAGTTAAGCAGGAGTTGATGCAAATCAAGTACATCAAGGCAAAAAGGGAAGCTAAGAAAACCAAATTTCAGCTTGATGAGGCTTATGGAGATTATGGAGAACCAGATGATGAACAGGGACAAAGAAAAATGCCAAGAATAAGAGGATTGAGAAAGGTCTTAGAGCTTGAAAGATAAAAAGTGGTAGAATTGGAGGAGCAGCTCACTCTAAATGAGCAATTGGTCAAGGACATAGCTGAAAATAGAGAGTCTTGGCTTGAGAAAGTGAACACACACTTGGAGACCCTATTTCTGGGAAAATTAGTGTCTTGTTAAATGACTAACCCTCTAGGTTTGGAAGCTACCCTAGAAACAATAGTTTAAAGCAATTGAATGATTTTTCCTATGTGTAACATGTTAACACCCAGGTTGTTCTCTTTGACTCCTAAGAGAATACGGCCGGGGTAACCACTAACCAATCTTTGGGCTGCAGCTTCTAGCCCAGCTGCAGTCAGAGAGGGCTCTCTCTGTAAGGTTTGCTACTGCTTTCAGTAAGGGTTTTAGGCTAGTTGTGAGGTGAGTTTTTTGGTTGTTTTTGTGTATTTGGTTGGGAGGATGCTTCTGCTTTCTTTAAAGTACATCAGCAGGGGAGATTAATCCATTGGGCAATGGGGTCTGGGACTGTTTTCTGTTGAAATCTTGATTTTTGGTGAGGAAGAAAGCTACAGGGCCTGCGTACAATTCATGAAACAAACTGTGAATATTGAGGATGAGGTGAATACAACTAGTAATGAGCAATTAAGATTTCATTACTTAGGCTGTATGTTTGTGAAAGAGGCATGTTATCTAAGAGCAATCACTTGAATTCTTAAAACAACCATGCACAGTAAGGATATGGCTTAAAGGTAGCATTTAAGAATTACACTTTAAACACCTTAACAGAAGAAAACATATAAGACGGTTCA
>APFE030018875.1:0-28644 GCA_000404065.3 Pinus taeda
TAAAATTTATTAAAATAATTTCATTAATAGGATTATTTACATTTAATATGATTAATCCTTATTAGAGGATGACTCGTACTTAAATGGGAGGATGGAAGCAAAGGAGTAAAGTGGAGATAATCCCAAAGGTTAACTAAAATATTAATGGTTAAGCTCTTCACTCACTTCTAATAATGCAATAGAAGATTCGGCATGAAAGGCTACTTGAATTCTAGGTTCAGTAGCAAGTCTTCTTCAAGGCATTGTCAAATGTGTAATTTGAGATAGTATTTCCAATAGTACAAGGATGAAGATGTCTATTCTTCTGAACTTGGTATTCCATCTCTGTGGAGTAGTTATGATTTTAGCCTGGGGGTGGTGCTACAAATATGATTGGTTATTCTTGCTGCCAAAGAACTTAAAGGTCCATTTACAAAAAAGACGCTTCCATCATTAAAATGCCAATGTTAGAAGCTTCTAGCAGCTAAACAAGGATGGTTGATGAGGCACAGAGCATGTTGTTTTCACATAGAGTAGGCATGGGAGGAATATTTGCTGGTGTCAGGGATTGAATCTAGTGGCTTGTTGACAATTATATGAATGGCCATGCTATTACCCATAACCATCATGTCCTTCATTATCACTATTTTTCTACAAGTAAAAATGTTGTTAGTGTTGTGAAATGTTAAGTAGACTTGAGTAATGTTTAGAAAATAGCTCTTCAATGACTTCTAATAATCCAATAGAATATTGGGCATGAAATGTTACTTGAATTCTAGGTTCAATAGCAAGTTTTGTTCAAGGCATTATCGACTGTACAATTTGAGATAGTCTTGACAACATTATAATGATTAAGATGTGAATTCTTCTGAACTTGGTATTTCATACCACTGGAGTAGTTCTGATTTTAGCCTACGAGGTGGTGCTACAAATCTGATTGGTTATTCGTATTGACAAAGAATTCAAAGGTCCATTTATAAAAAATAAACTCCCATCATTAAAATCCAAATGTGAGAAGCTTCTACTGCTAAACAAAAATGGTTGATGACGTGAAGATCATGTTGTCTTCACGTAGAGTAGGAATGGGAGGAACATTTGTTGCTGTCAAGGATTGAATCTCATGGCTTGTTGTCAATTATATGAATGGACATGTTATTACCCCTAACGATCCTGTCATTCCTTGTCACTATTTTTCTACAAGTAGAGATGTTGTTAGTGCTATGAAATGTTAACTAGACTTGAGTAATGTTCACAAAATAGCTCTACAATGAATTCTAATAATGCAATAGAAGATTGGGCATGAAATGCTACTTGAATTATGGGTTCAGTAGCAAGTATTTTTCAAGGCAATGTCAAATGTGCAAAGGAATTTTTGGACCTATTTGGTGCTATAGATGCACCTAGTCAAGGTAAAGCTATGAATTCTAAGCATATGATTAAAAGCGAGGAAGAGTATAAGAAAACTCATGTTGTTTCTTTTTGAACAGGCACCATAAAACATTCAAATTTTCAAGGTAGAGAGGTTAATTCTTAGTTGATTATGAGTGAATATGAAAATGGATTTCTTAGTTCTAACTATTGATAATTATGAATTGAATCCAAAACTAATAATTTAAAAACATATTTTTAAGTGCAAAACTTGAAGAAATCTTTGCAACTCAAGAGATTTGATTCCCACTTGGTAGATCTAGGGTTCATATGGATCTATGTTGGTTTTAGATTAGTTTATACATGCAAATGTCTCCTTCAACAAAAATTGAATGTAATTGGCATTGCATAGGCACTAAGAATATTAGGATGTCGATTCTTTTAACCAAAAACTTCACAATCCTATGTTTTGTTATGAGTCATCAAGGGTTTCAGTTATGCTCCAAGCTGAAGGAATGGGGTTCTTTTAGTGACATAAATATAATGAAAAATAAGGTCGTTAAATCAATAATAATAATAGAAATCTATAATGTACAAACCAAGATGTAGAGGATGTAACTAGGGTGTATTATGTGGCTAATGGCACTGCTTCCAATGCCACCCATTCTTCTAAAGGCTTATTATATTGAGATGTTTAGAAAATTGATAATTATTTATCCAATATTTGTAGTCCCAAGTGACCACAAACTAAGGACCTTGATACTTGAAGGAGAGGTGGCTAGGATTGAGAAGATGGTGCAAATAATAGGTGAAATTAAGTAAGGACAAAGTGCCACATTCTATCAGTCGATGTGTGCTCAATTGAATATTGAATACAACAGACTCCATTTATATTGTTGTAGCTTATATTGTGTTTAAGCTTATTTATCACTTTTATGACAATGCACGGTATAAAATCACTGCAGGGGTTCAACCTCAATGAAGCTCCCTTATTTTCTTTACATCTGCAAAGTCTAAAAGAAATGAATTATTTTGTTTATTATATATCAAAATCACTAAAAAACAAGTATAAAAGAATCGACCTTGGTATACTCATGTGATCAAGTTAAATCATAAAATAAATGGTTATATGGAGCCATAACCAATATATATATGTGTGTGTGTGTGTGTTAAATGATGCGGTTAATCGCAATAGCAAAAATGTAGTGGGAAGTTATGTTATTACCATAGGAATCATTGATTACCGATTGCAATAAGCAGTTATATGAAATCACCCCTCATCAGACCCAAAAACATATATAATGTGTCTTATAGTTTCAGAGGATCCACCATATCGCAGAATGCCTCACGTACATATATATTGGTTCGCTGATTGCGATATGTGATGGATGGACCCGATATTTTATATATTTTGTTTAATACTTCCAGCACGTCCGTCTTATCATGGATTGTAAAGGTTTGTATTGACATACCATTTAAAAGTGTTGATTGTAATTTGTGATGGTGGACACAAAAAAATATATTGTGGTTTATAATGTTGGCGGGTCCATAAAGCACCAAATGCATATGTGTTGGTTCCTTTTCCTATTGTGCTCTGCAATAAAGATGTCGGACCCGATAGTTTATATATTATGTTTTATAACTTCGGCGCGCCTGTCATATTGCAAAATGTTAAGGGTTGGGTCGATATAACAATGGAAACCGTTGATTGCGATCTGCGATGGGAAGTCAACAAAGAGCTGAAAAGGTAGAATCGATGGGTTTATGCAATAGATTTAATTATTTTTGAGTTCCGCGGTAAACCAAAGGTTTGTGTTAATTTTGTTATATAAAGGAAAAATCAGCATTAAAGTTGTATCTGAAGAAAAGGCAATTGGTTGAGTTTCTTGGTGTTTTGGCTAACTGAAATGCGTTGGATACATGGGTAAGCCCATGTTTACTCAAGTCAAACATAGTTCATTACTGCTAAAGAAGATTAAGCATTATTAAAGCATCCATAGAGGAGCTTAAGAGCCGATTAACAGAGCAAGCCAGTAGTTATCGTCATCTTCTAAATTCAGTTATTTTCCTATTCTTTCATGTTCTTTGAGGTGTCTTTTATCCTTTGTGTAAAATTCTATAATAGTTTTTACTTCAGATAGTTAGATAAATAATTTAGTAGTTTCACAATTTCAAAGATCAACAACTATTTCACAAATGTATAAAAAGAGGAAAGCTTACAGAGAAGAGGCTCGAATTTTGGAGAGCCCAGAAACTAGGCCATCGTATTCCTGATATAACTGTTGATTAATGAAAGAATTATAAGTTTCCATGAATTGTTGGGTATAATTTTGTAACTTCTCTTTTACGTGTCATCTTATGTTTCCTTCTTTCAAGCATAGTAATTGAAGTTGCAGGTCTTTATCTGCTTATGTAGATAAAGTTAAAATACCTTAAAATAGCACTCCTATACTTGAAGTTTTCATCTTCCTTTCTAAGTTATAGATAATATTTTATGTGTAAGGTAACATATTATCTTTAACTTCTTCAAGGGTCGCAGATAATAGTTTCTGTGTCAAGGAACATATTTTCTATGATTCAGTTCTCATTTTCATAGTTCTTCTAAGTGACGGATAGTAGGTTCTGTGTTAAGCAGCATATTATCTTAAAATTATCCTTCAAGCTTTCTTCATTCATCATTTATATCTAGCAACAAATGGAATTCCGAGATTTTTCGGTCACATATGTATTAAGGGTTAAATACCAAGTTTTCCAGGTCCTTCATTTAAGAATACAAAAAACAATAAAGTGACAAATAAGCGACAACAAACAATAATCATTAACATCTTAAGAACAATTTCTCCATAGCCAGGAAATTTGTTTCTTAAGGTACAACATTAATTGGCATTGTTGTTGGGGAGAGAAGACAAGAACAATTTTACCTAGGTTTTTAAGATTTTTCTCTAGTTTTTTGGTGAGGAGGAAATACTTGGGTATTTCGAATAAAAACAATAAAAGTCGATTCCCCAAGAATTTTAACCTGCAAAACAATTGATTAAGAACAATTTTCCCTAGGTTTATTAAGTTTGAATCTTATTCTTGAGAGTGAAAAGTTTCAGCAATTGGTTGCACATTCACACCTGTGGTTTTCACTTATGACATTAGTTGGCAACTCCAATGCACTTTGAAGTTTTCTTTTCTTGGTTTTAATGGCTCTCCCTACATTTCCAATCCATAAATTTGATCCATTTGATTTTACTGGGATCACCGCTATCCTCATGATATTCCTGCATTTTATGTCCGGAATGAGTATCTTCCAAAATTCAGTAGAAAGGAATATGAAGATCCAGCTCAGCACCTCTAAGAGTTTCATTAATGCATGGAGCAACAGGGCATCATTCATGAATATGTGAAGATGAAGTTGTTTTTGTTTTCTTTGGACCTAGAAGCTAGGGTTTGGTTCAAGTCTCTGCCTCGTTCAACCATTTCATCTTTGAAAGATTTCCATTCAGTATTAAATTCTTATTGTAGAACTTATTATCCATACAAGTTTTTTTTTGAAGGTTGTTGTGAATATTATGATGCTAAAGAAACTTTAAAGGCTCAAGATAATCTTGTTGATGAAACTAATGATTCTTCTGATAATATATCAAGCATTCAGAGAGCTTATAGCCAGATTAATCAGATCCAAACAAATGCATTAGAGATAGAAGCAAATCTAGTGGTTGCTGGAAAAGCGCTAGAGGCACAACCTATCCAAGACAAGGGAAAGGCAAAGCTGGAATCCTATCAAAGTCAAACATTGGAGGATATGTGTAATGTCATTAAAACTTTGTCAGATAGGTTGAATAAGTTAGATTTAGAAAATAAGAATTCTCAGAGACCTACGTTATATGCAGTAGATGAAGATGAACTTGGTATCAAAGGAGAAGAGCATGAATATGATGAAGAATATGCCATTCATGATGAAATAAAATTGATGAATATTGGAAGAAATTCTCTGATTTTATGCAGACTGAACTACATAAGAAATATGACTCGAGATTGAAGAAAAGATCAAGAAGTCAATAAAATAAAAGTGAGCAACAAGTTTCAACTTCCTCACCAAAGGTGACTCCACAAGAATCTTAGCCTGCAAAATAAGTGAATAAAGGAAATTGTGAGAGTAGTTAGATGGAGGAAAATTCAAACATGCATCAAGAATTTATGCTCAACAATCAAGAAGAGGAAGGAATAATTAAGTTGCAAATAAATCCCCACAGTTCCTATTTTGTTAAATTTGATGATCCTCCTACCTATAATGAAAATGGTTTAAATGGGGAGTAGGACGAAGCTCTTCAAGTTCATCAGTTAGGTGTTAAACATACAGGAAGAAACCAACAAGTGGGATATGTTGGACAACAAGATACTGAGCCATCTATCATAGCAAAAGAGGCTATGTTATGTAAATAGAAAGCTGATAAAGAGATTGTATATCATTGCATTGAAGAACATATTGATGCCCATGGATTAGAGGTAAACAATCTATTTGAAGTTGATCATATGTCGTATAGTAATGAGAAAAAAATTATTTTTCTTCCTGAGGTTAGAATTAAAAATTATTTTCAATCAAAGCTTAGAGATGAAAAGTGGTGACATGAAAGTGACATAGATCATTTTCTTAAAGATGTTGTTGATTGTTCTGTTGAGCATATTATCCCAACAGATGGTTTATTTGAGCAAGAATCTTCACATAGAGAATTTCTTTTTTGGAGCTGATCAGGACCATATTTTTTCTTATGCTTTTGAAGATCCTCTGGCAGATTACATGGAAGAATTTATTAGCAATCTGCACATATCATTTTATGGATATACTCCTAATTTTTGTTGTGAGTTTCTTTTATGCATAGTTTATTTTCCCTTTAGAATGAATTGTTTTTTCAAATTTCACCGATATAATGGTTCTAGATTAAGCACCCAAATGCTAACCTGGCACCATTGGAAGATTCAGTTCACCTGATGGAGATCAGTCATGTACATATGTGGGAACTTGTACATAAATAAGCATAGGTTTTGAGCATTTGGTTTCTAGTTGCAATTCTTCAGTTTAATCATTAGTTGATGAATAAGGGTGACTTTCCCAGTTGGAAACTGGTTTGCAGAGGTGTCAGACTTCAAGATTGTCAGGTTTCAGTTGTCAAATTTCAAGGTTTTCATAGTTTTGGACTCCATGCCCAAATAAGGCTACTGATCTATGATTCTTGATATTTTTCTATCAAAGCGCAAGCATCTTATCACTGCAGATATTGGCATGGGTTCACTATAAAATTTTTCACATAGTTAAGCTTAGCGAAGCAATATATGATTCCATGCCCAATGGATAAGGCACTAATCTACGATTCTTAGTGCTTCTGTGGTAGAAGCACTATCCCCAGTTGGAGCCAGATGTTGTAGCTTATATTGTGTTTAAGACAATTTATCACTTTTATCACAATGTGCGGTCTAAAATCAGTGTAGGGCTTCAACCTCAATGAAGCTCCCTTATTTTCTTTACATCCGCAAAGTCTAAAAGAAATGAAGTAGTTTGTTTATTATATATCAAAATCGCTAAAAGAACAAGTATAAAAGTATCGGCCCCCGTATACTCATGCGATCAAGTTAAATCATAACATAGATGGTTATATGGAGCCATAACCAATATATATATATATATGTGTGTGTGTGTGTGTGTGTGTGTGTGTGTGTGTATGTGTGTGTGTTAAGCAATGTGGTTAATCGGATTCGCAAAAATGTAGTGGGAAGTTATGTTATTACCACAGGAATCACCAATTCCTGATTGCGATAAGAAGTTATATGAAAGCACCCCTTGCTGGATCAGAAAACATATATATCATGTCTTATAGTTTCGGTGGATCCATCGTATCACAAAAAAACTCACGTACATATATATGGGTTCCTCGATTGTGATATGTAATGGCTGGACCCGATATTTTATATAATGTGTTTAATACTTCCAATGCATCTGTCTTGTCATAGATTGTAAAGGTTTGTATTAATATACCATTCAAAAGTGCAGATTGCAATTTGCGATGGTGGACTCGAAAAAATATATATTGCATTTTATAATGTTGGTGGGTCCATAAAATACCGAATGCATATGTGTTGGTTCCTTTGCCGATTGCAATATGCGATAAAGATGTCAGACCCAATAGTTTATATATTATGTTTTATAACTTCGGCATGTCTATCATATCACAAAATGTTAAGGGTTGGGTTGATATAACAATGGAAAGCGTCGATTGTGATTTGCGATGGGAAGTCAACGGAGTGCTGAAAAGGTAGAACCAATGGGTTTATACAACATATTTAATTCTTTTTGAGTTTTGCGGTAAACCAAAGGTTTGCATTAATTTTGTTGTATAAAGGGAAAATCAGCATTAAAGCCGAATCTGAAGAAAAGGCAATTGGTCAAGTTTCTTGGTGTTTTGGCTAATTGAAATGCACTTGATACATGCGTAAGCCCAAGTTTACTCAAGTCAAACAAAGTTCGTTACGGCTAAAGTGGATTAAGCATTATTAAAGCATCCATAGAGGAACTTAAGAGCCGATTAATAGAGCAAGTCAGTAGTTATCGTCATCGTAGTCTTCTATTCATTATGTTAAATTCTATAATAGTTTTTACTTCAAATAATTAAAGATACAGTTTAGTAGTTTGACAGTTTCAAAGATAAGCATCTGTTTCACAAATGTATAAAAGGAGGAAAACTTGCAGAAAAGAGGTTCAAATTTTGGAGAACTCAGAGACTAGGCCACGATATTCCTAATATAATTGTTGATTAATGAAAGAATCAGTAGTTTCCGTGAATTGTTGGGTATAATTTTGTAAATGCTCTATCATGTGTCATCTTATGTTTTGTTCTTTCAAGTATAGTAATGAAGCTACAGGTGTTTATTTGCTTATGTAGATAAAGTTAAAATCCCTTAAAAGAGCACTCCTATACTTGAAGTTTTAATCTTCCTTCCTAAGTTATAGACAATAGTTTCTATGTAAGGAAGCATATTATCTTTAACTTCTCCAAGGGTCGCAGATAATAGTTTATGTGCCAAGCAACATACTGTATATGATTCAGTTCTCATTTTCATAATTCTTCTAAGTGATAGATAGTAGGTTCTATGTTAAGCAACATATTATCTTAAACTTCTCATTCAAGATTTCTTTATTCATCATTTATATCTAGCAACAAATGGCATTCTGAGATTTTCTAGTCACATATGTATTAAGGGTTAAAGAGCAAGTTTTCCAGGTCCTTCATTTAAGAATACAATAAAAAATAAAGTGACAAATAAGTGACAACAAACAATAATGATTAATGTCTTAAGCACAATTTATCCACAACCAAGAAATTTGTTTCTTAAGGTACAACATAAACCACCAAGACAAGAGCAAGGCATAGGGAATGAGTTAGAACAAAATTGTTGATGATATATGTTTTTGAGCAACTTCTCAATAATGGATTTTGTAGGAATATGGTACATACTTTAAGTAAAAAAATGACTAGGTAAAGAACCAACATTGCTGGGTCAAAAGTAGTGTTTTTGGGTCCATGGTTTTTTGTGCGGATTACATGTAATGAAGCGTTTAAAAGGCATTGAAAAAATTCATTATAATGAACCAAAGAGGTGAGAAATGAAAGGTATCTTAGTCGTATTGGTGGGGTTTTGGCTCAAATATTAACAAAATTTCATTAGCTGATTTGTATTGGATTGAGGATTTACAAGGTAAAATTTTTGTGTACCATATTATTCTAATTTAATTTGTTTTTTCTCTTAGTAAACTGGTTTTCTCTCTAGTTAAATTTAACACATATATTTGAATGCTTTCCCATATCTATTGAATTTGACCAAACTTGTAAGCTTCCATAAAATTAGCAGAAGATGAAAATCAAATGACACTAAAAAATGACTTATGGAGTTATGGCTAGGATGAAATTCAACTTGAATCCACAACTCAGCTCGCTAGTCAAAGTTTATGTGTCAATAAAATTGTTATATTTATCTATATTATAAATTTTGGAATATTCTAGAAATCAAATAGTAACAAAGTCGATCATTTCACTTTATTGTGCTTCTATCAAATATATTTCAATTTTTAAATGGATGAAAATATTATATTTTCTTATTTTAAAGTCTACCATTCTACTACCTATTGCTACTGGATTGCATGAGGGACCTATTCTTGCCAATTAGGAAAAGAATAAGAATATGTTGTCCCTTATTACAAATATTAGCAAGAGCACTATGATAAACATAAGAGTGAAATTTCAAAAACCTGTGACATGTTAGTGACAATCAAAGATCTTTCAAAAGTTTCTGGGTACAACCTCCGGAAGATGGATTCCAATTGTTCTTTATGTGTTTTCCTAGTTGGTACATGAGGAATGTCTCCAACAAGTATTGAAAATTTTTCTGGTTTAGACTCCAATGAAGTTTTCTTCCTTTCTGTAAGTTGAAGAACATGATTGTAGGTTTTCTATAAAACAACATATGCCACAATCAAAACCCATTATGCTGCAACCACAACCACTAATGATATAAACCTGCTTAAAACCATGGCCTTTGATGGCATCAAATATCTTGTATAGATAAAAGCCCCCTCTTGAGCTCCCCAGCACTCACCCCCTTTCTTCTGCAAATGATGCACCAACTTGGGATTCAGAACACCAAGTTCAAATCAATAGAACCCATGATAAGCTAACCTAATTCCATTGATATCCCTTACCCCATACTGAATCTAAAGACCATTTATAATCTCCTTGATAACATTATTGAGCCCTTGACATAAGCCCTCACATCTAATAATGACAACCTTGGCTTCATTAGGGCTAAAACATAACTTAGACCTAGGTCTAGCTTTGTGATAAAGCCTCTACATCTCTTTCCATATTGTTTCCATTTCCACATATATATTATCCATGACCAAATCACTCTCAGTGACAAAAAGTACTCCATTAGGATGAATATACTTGTTTTTCATCAGAGGATTATGAAAATTAGGTGCCTCTAAGTAATATCCTACATGGGGTCAAGCCTGAATCCTCACCTAGGTAGGAAAATTGATAGTGAATTCATCGAAGATATCTCCAGGGCCTACTATTAATGTCTTGATTGCAATCCTCTCCGCTATTGCAAATATCACAAACTCTTAACACACTATAAAAGAGAATGAGAACTAAGGAATTATGCAATTACTCTACAAACAATAGATCCCAACTATTATAAATGGTTGCATGAGATTATGATAGCAATATATGAAAAAATCTCCTCGCTATTAGCATCTCCCTTCTCAGCTTCTTTTCCTCCTGAGGTCTCGAACCCTTGTCCATCAACCCAATGTAGAACCCAAGTGAAGGATCCACACCTTCCTCATGATTTTTACAACCAAATCTAAGGGATGATTAGGCGCAAAGAAAGATCATCAAACCCAGAAGAATAGTAATGGGAAATTAAATTATTAGATTTTAATCATTTTTCAATTGAGTAGTGGGAAATTAAATGATTAGATTTTAATAATTTGTCAATTAAATTTTAATGGGTCCATTTTAGATTTTAACAATTTATAAAATTTGCCAATTTTTTAATGTTGCCGCTATTGAGTTAAGTTTTTTTATCACTTCATACATAAGCTATATATTTAGTATTGTTGAAGGTTTAGAGAGTGATAATTTTGGTTTGAGGGTATTAATAAAAACTATTAAAAACCTTATTTTGAAAATGTCTTGAGGATCCATCACATGAGAGTATAGAAAACCTCCCTAAGAAAGGATGTTCACATAAAGAGGGAAAGAGGCCATGAGGTTTACACATAGGGGAATATCAACTAACCCTTAACGTGGTGGAAAATATACCTAATTCTATGAATAATGTTATTAATAACTCAAATAGTCATAGGTAGCCCATTATTTTTGGAGAATAATGTTATTAATAAGCTTCAAGTAGTTGTAGGTAGCTCAAAAATACTCTATTAGAAGTTAGTCATGGTTTAGTTTACAATAGTAATTCACATTAGCCATTTTTAGTTCTATTACTTATTAGCTAGTCGTATATTTTAACCTGCGACTAAATTAGTCATTTATGTTAGCTGGTTTTAGTTGGGCCACTTAAATTGCTCATTTTTGGTAGTATTTCACTTGGAAACGTTGTGGTGTCTAATGTTTTTATTCACCTAGTCACTAGTTTCTCATTTTCTACTATTGGTTGCCTTCATTCCCAAACCCATCTCCTCAGTACTCAAGTATGATATTTTTCTTCCTAATTCATGTTATTTTGTTGAGCCAAATTGTTCAACATTCAAATCAAACTCTATTATCCTTAATTCTTTATCCCTTGGTAGGGTTTCTTATTTGGTAACATATTTAACCTCTCTAGAAGCAAAATTTTGACTGCAAATAGTATTCTCAATACATAGGTTCTGATGTTTATAAAATTTTATACAACTTTACAACCAATTACAATTTATATTTTTTATTATCCATATTACTTATACTTTTCTTTGGAACATTTCCATAAGAATCTCAACCCAAAATGACTAGATGTTTAAGAGAGGTTTTCATGCCTCATTCATAGTTTCTGAAAAAAAATGAATGAGAGTGATCAATTTACGAATCAATATGTAGTATCAATTTTGTATGAACAGAACTCTTATCCTAATCAACACCACTACACATGCTCCTTCCCTTGTTCGTCAATTCCGTCTTCATATTTTCTACAACTCCATTTTGTTGAGGTGTACATAGACTAATATTTTACCTTTTCATTTATCACTTCATATATAATTCCTTAAATTCATTCACATAAAACTCTACACCATTATGTATACTTAAAACCTTTATTTTATTCTCTATATAATTCTCCATAACAACCCTAAGTTTTTTAAATTTAACAAATACCACAAATTTCTTTGGAAGGAAATAGATGTATGTGTTACTTGAGAAATTATCCATGAATGAAACATAGTGCATATATTTACATAACAATAGAATAGGTATAACTTTGAACATGTCATTACTTACCAACTCTAATATTCCCATTTCGTTTCCAGCACCAGATGAGAATTTTACTAAATTATGTTACCATATGTGAAATGTCCATGGATTTCAAAATATTTTATGAAAATAGATATATTTTTTGCTGCACCTTTACAATGTATCATCGCAGTACTTAATGCCACAACACTAACATTTCTCTCTCTATATATTAGGGATTTTATGTTCTACGATTGCACCCTTAAGAACAACAAAACTATTGCACCTATCAATGATGGTTATTTCAATTAGCTTTCATAGATTTCAATTCTAATCTCCCATCATTAATTTTAACACCCTTATGGTCCACCTTTTAAACATTGGTTATTTTTAGATATTGAGCTATTATTGGACTGAATGGCCCAGGAAGCCATAATGGGATTAATGTGGTGATGTAATATTTTATTTTTATTATTGAAGTAATAAATACATGGTTTGAGATATTCAGAAAAAACACGAGAGTTTTTGAATATTTCATTCCAACTGGGAAACAACTGTTGGTGATCAAGTTCAAGATGGACCTTCCCTTAAAAATCACCTAAAAATCCCTAGGAGAAAAATAATTAGAAACAAATGGATTTAATATGATGGGAGAGAAATATCATATTAAATCACTTAGTTGGAGAAAGATAATAAGTTACGGTGTAATAAAGACTACGAGAGAAAAAAGGCAGGCTTAAAAGAAAAATGAAAGAACCATTTTTGAAAAAGAAAAATAAAATGACTAGAAAGAAAGCTTTGCATACCTTAAAAGTAGGATGCTGCTAAAATATGTCAGTGAAGAAAAATTATATAAAAAAAAATATCACCAAGGATGAGGGAGTATGGATTTTTCTCGTAAGAAAATATCAATGCAGGTGAGAACTGGAGGATAGAGTTCTTGGTCAGGAAAATGTGCTCAGTTCCCAAGTAATTTCCCAAGCAACATTTCTTGTTAGGATGTTGGTATTTTATCTTTGAGTTATGTGAAAATTTAAAATATTTGATGTTTATGATTTATGTATGAATGATCAAGGAAGGTTGTGTAACATTATGCGTGTTGTTTTTCTGGTACAACAAATATATTTTCTCTCACATGAAACATGATTACTTTTGCATGAGTTTGGTGTTAGTCTTTAGAGACGAGGGTGATTGTATAAGTATGCATGGGAAATAAATAAATAAATATGTGTGTGTGTGTGCGCTCACGCGCCTGTGTGTGTGAAATATTTCTGAGAGTACTTGATGAAGTATACGCTTAAGTTAAGGTTATAACCTAGATGTGCTTTAGGTAGATAGAAATGTTATTATAGAAAAATTAAATATTTCTCTTTTTCAAGATAAATTGAAGTACCTATGCTAATAGTGAAGTTTATCTTTAAATTTGAGTATGCATAAACACGATCATGTTGTTTTCGTTCTAGAAAAAAGGGAAGAGACACTTATATTTACTCATAAGGGAACATTTAGTATAAATAACATCTATCGAGTATTGAAATACCTATAACAGTGTGTAGCTTGGAGGATTACTCCCACTGGAGATGATGGGGGAGTTCAATTTTGATCAACAGCCATACTACGCTAGTATGTTGTGAGCCTCAAGAATGAAACCCATATCCAAAACAAAGTATCAAGAAAAAAAATGAGTGATATCCTTGTTGTGATACATGTGGAATTTAGATATTAAACATAAGGAAAATCAGAACTACAAACAAAAGAAATAACTACAAAAAAAAAAGGCAGCATCAACTTTTCTTATGTTCAAGAAATCAATAGAATATAAGCATACATGCCACTAGAAGAGTGGAAGCAAGAACGTGAAGTGATAATTATAGGTTAGAGCCATAGTATTTCTAGGGTTGTTCGATCATTATGAGACGAGGTAACAAAAAATTGAAATTATTAGAGTCAGCAGCATGGTGTAACACATGACAATATTTAGGAACATAACATAAACATAGAATGAACGAACCTTCCATAGTAAGTGTCGATGTAAACATGAAACAAACCATTATGGAATATAGAACTCTTGTGAATAGTACTTCATATTTGCTGAGGTAGTGCACTAAAGTATTATATCTCTTATTTAGCCTAAGTTCCAAACTAATGTTACATTTAATCTTATATCGTAGATTTAATATTCATTGAAGAAGTGAGGAAAAAATTGAAAATATCGTTGCAATATAAGTGTAGTTAAGTGAAGCCTAATTCTTTTAGTTGCAGGATAAAAATAAGAGGAATCTGGGTTAAATCATTTTTCTATCACATTGAAGATGTATAGATTGTAACATACAAAATCGAAATAAAGCATGAAGTAGGAAAAATGACCTTCAAAAATTAATTATGCACTCACATAGGAAGTTAAAAGAAAATGGAACCATTTCAATAATATAAATCATTTCTAAAGGAAAAAAAAAATATTTATATAATCATTAAACATTCCAGTTCCATATACAATGTTTCGTGGTGCTAATTCATAGAGTTGATACATATAACACAAATTTATATGAGAAGTAAACCAGATAGTACACACACGCACAACAATATGTTTCCTATTATTCTTTTTTTTTGCTCTAGAGACTCACTAAGGTAACTATTCTACATTGAAAAACTAACAACTAAAATTTGAGCTCAATTGACCCTTGTGCCATAACCAAACAGTAAAGAATCCATGGGAAATTGACTTGTAGGAATGATGGAAGGAAGCTAGGAGCAGAAGTTTGCCTCGTTTTAATGAACACAGTGGAGAATAGCTGCATTGTACTTGTCAGTATAAGTTTGAACAAGGGAGTGAGTCTAAAAATAATTTTTGGACATAATAATAATAGAACATTCCTTCTAAAAGAAACATGAAGTCAACAAGCAAAAAAACCCCACAACACGGTGGCATCATCACTATAGTTCAGAAAAAATCTTCATTTCATGTTCATGTAGATTTATATATAACATAATTACCACTCAGAGAGTGAGCGTATGTATTATTTCCATAACGGGAATGGTAGATTATAGCAAAATAGGGGAAGGATATGTGGTAAAAAATATTTTCCACCATGGTTTGAACCCTTAGTCAAATTTAGTATTCATGGGTTATTATGGTCCCATAACCCTTTTGGAAACATAAATCATGTAAACCTAATTTTTAATTACGTTAAATATCCACACAGATAAGGACCCAGTCCAAAAGCAGTAAATTCGAACCCTGCATTAAAAGAAATCACACCATAAGCTACTAAATGAAGGATAGAGGAGCACCAAGTATCCCATTAGCAATGTGCTAATAGAAAACATAAAATTTCAACTCGGGAACTCCTTAATAGAGGGAAGCCCAACATAACAGTGAGAATACTCCACATTAAGGGAACACACTGAATTCTCATAGATAAGCATAACGTATGCCCGATGTGTAGAGAGGAAGGAGGTATGGCATCACTATGCTACAGTAGTAGAAAAAAATTATTAGCTCTGAAGCTATTAAATAAAAACCAACAACGATAATATATTTAAAACTCTGATCAACATACCAATGGATATTTCCTTGATTTGCAAACAAGATATACCTGTCATGAGGACCTAAGAGGAAAATACAACTGCAAGTAAACATAGATGTTCATGGTGGTGTTCTTCACACATGAAACCATTCCAAAATGATGAAAAACAAACATCTAAAAGAAATACAATGAAATCAAATCGTAAGGTATAGGGTTGGACGAAGGAACCTCCACCTCTAGATTATGGAAACCACATTTTTGTTGTTATATTACCAAGGTACTGACAGGAATATGGAAATCACATGCACTGGGAGGATGTGGTGTAGCATGAATCACTCACATAAAGTAGTGACTGTCAGCAAACCTTTAAAATATCACATTTAGTTGCGGTAGAAGGAACCTAGAACTAAGACTTCACCATATATACTCGTTACCAAAATTTGAATGCTACTACTATCAAAAGTTCTTTTCCTTAGGTGCTAATGCATATAAACGGTATAAACATGAATTACGAATGATATAACATTAATTATGCAATTCAAGAACATAGGTCATGGGGGGATGTGATGAGCTTCTTTAAGCTAAGGTCATTTTGTTTCAATTTGAAATAGGGAATTTGTTAATATACAACCATTGTGTGAACTCATAAGGAGTCGATTACAAGTCGACTAGAAAAGGATCATCTTCGTATTATATGGTGACTAAGTACAAGCCGTATCATCGAACTATATTGAAAATGAAACAAGGTGGGACATTTCTATAATGTATAGGAATTATAAAAAATCAAAGTGGGACATTGTTATAAATTGAAGTCTTGGTATGATTATATATAAAGTTAGGAGTTCAGCACTTTTAAGAGCTTATAGTGACCTATCAAATTTAATAGGGTTTGGTGAAAAAATAAGGAGAATATAAAAAAATAAACTCCATTTAAAATAATGCGATTAATGGTAGTCAAACTAACATCAAATTAAGGATAACTATTAACCTATGCATTCCAATCAAAAAGTGTAAGTCTGGATCAAAAAGTGTAAGTCTGGAAAGTATAGTCGAGAGGACCTAGAAAGAAAACTATATATATATAAACCTTAATTTATTCATTAGAGAAAAAAGAAAAAAATGGTGTTCAAGGCTGAGGTACATTACACATGGTGTTAGAGAAGTAGGTTCAAGACTAGGGCTAAGGGAAAACAACAACGATTGTTTGGGAAAAAAAGGGGTCGCTATCATACATAAAGGGCAGGGATAATTAAATATCAATTGATGTTGTGCATTGATAATCGAGAGAAATTCCTTAAGTCGATTAATATGTAAAATAGTAACATAGTATTACTTAATGGCAATACAAACCAAAAACTAATTGAAGGAACAATGGATCCTGTCATGATAGTTATAAAAATACTATTCCAATACAAAATGCATAGCGAACGTGATTTTTTTTTGGTAGAATGAGGAGGTAGGAAATTTTATCGTCATATGATTAAAATAAGATTAGAATAAGAATATACAATTATGGAAGAGCTTACAAATAGATAAGGAAAATATGATATGGTGGAGGTTGAATTTTAGGTGTTGGACAAGCCTTTCGAAGGAGAAGTGTTTCTATTTCAAGTACAAAGATGAGGTGTTATTTCTAAAACATAGTTTTTTTAAGAAAGAATATATGATTCATCACAAAATGTAGGAGGCTTCAATTCATATGAGCAAGCTCATTTTTTTCATGTGTTTCAATGACCATTGAATGGTAAATTTCTTTGTAGAGAACAACACAATCCACTTATAGTAAAGTTGTCTGTGATTTTGAATAAAGTGTTTGTTAGTGAGAACTTCCTTACCTAAGATCATGTGTTTTATTGAAACACCATAGTGAATTTGTAGCCTAGGTTGATAGGTGTATTGGATATTACATGATAATGGTGCCATGAGGAATTGGGAAAAAACAGATCTTGTAACTTAATGATTTGTGAGGAAACAATTGGGATAACAATGGTGCATCTATGATTACATTAATGCTAAATTCTGATTGTTATCAGAAAGAGAGGATTTTGTGGATATTTAACAATCTACATATGACATGTGAGATCTAGCTTTTCTTAGCATTCCAATTTCATTTATTTGCATGATATTTTGAGCAATAGAGGAGATGGACTCGATAAGGTTCTTGAGGGGAACTACATGATCATGTCCACTATTTAAATTTTAAAAGGTGGTGCATGGACTGGCGATTTGTGTGTAGAGAGGTGTTGTTGGAGGAATTTACGAAGGAAATTATCGATATGAATAAGTCAATATTTGGAGGCATGTCAAAAAGGCTATTGTCTTTAGCACATAAAAAATTTAATAATAATAATAATAAGAGGGTATGGATTTCATTTCATTACAACCAATGGATGTAACAAGTACACTACGATATATTCAATAGCCTTCTAAAAAATCATAATGAAATAGATATTTCATGAAATATAAAAAAATTGGAGGTGCCAAATTAGTAGCTAGTTTTACTAAGCTATTAAAATTTTATAAAAATAGTAATTTTCATTAAATACAAAAGAAGATATGGGAAATATCATCACAACCATACCATCTTGGGATTTATTATTAGAGAATTAAGTTAAGATAAACTAGATTTAGTGTATGGAAGTTTCTTTCAAAAGGGATATACTCCTAGAAGGTCGTATCATATAGTTAGCTCATAATATTGTAGAAAAAAAAGAATATCCAACTTTCATTATATAAACAAAAATAAACAAGGGTAATGAAACTATAAGAAAACAACTAGATATAAACATATCAAAAGGTTGCAATAAGCTTTATCTGCTAGAATCTAGGGCAATGATGGACTACTGAAGAAATTTGGCAATATTTTATTATATAAACAAAAATAAACAAGGGTAAAGAAACTATAAGAAAACAACTAAGATATAAACGTATTAGAAAGTTTTTATAAGCCTTATAGGCTAGAATGTAGGGTAAAGATAGACTACTGAAGAAATTTGGCAATACCATAACCTTTTTCCACACAAGGTATGGTTCAAAAGAAAACATTGGAAATTTGCTTATAGCAATTGTGGTACTCTACAAATAATATATCTAGAAGTGTAGTGAGATTACACTCATAACACATATATATTGAGGGATAAAAAGAGAAAGAAATAATAAAATAGAGGATACAAAGTAACGTTATGTACAAATTACCTCCAATTGGAGCATGCACACATATTTAAAAGATTTATGGGATAATATCTAGTCTCATGCAACCAATTAAAAAGGAGTATTTGAACTCTAAAAAAAGGAAAAAGAAAATAAAAAATTGCATGGTCTACACCATGCATACAAGAGACTAAAATGGTAATAGTTAAAGAAAACAATCACAAGAAGGGTTACCTTATTCCTGTCAGTAAAGGATGAAAGCATTGTCTAGTTGAACAGTTTAGTATGCTATAATGAAAACTAAAATGTAGGTGAAAATTCAAATCTATTTCATTAAGGAATGTTTTTAGTGTCCTTGTAAATGTGTATAGGATATAAAGCAAAGAAAATTGTAGCCAATATATCATCCAACATCCGAAAAATATGTTAAGTCGGTGATATATACATAGGACGAGATAGAACAATAATTGCAAATTACTATTAAAGGAAGAATTAATCAAGAAAATAACAAAGTATGTACAATAATTAGGGACTACAAAATTCAAAACAATTGTAATAAGAGAATTTTAACTACCCAAGAAACCAGAAATGCATGAAGACACTCAGGAATAGTGTAGAAAAGATGCGTAAATCATCAGCATTATACACAAATAAAGGCCAAGATTAAGATTGCAAATAGGTAATCCCTCAAACAATAGTGTAATCGACCCTAAAGAGAAGAAAATTCGTCCTTAATTTGGCATCAATTTTACAAATGAAATGGTCTCAAAATGTATGGGAGTAGATTTCTCTTGTTGTTTAGTTCAAAACCCCGCTACTTAGAGTTTTATAAAACCAAAATAACTTTAAAAGAGGTTGATTCGATGGTAGTTAATTAAAAAATGATTAGAGTGATGCAAACAAAAAAAATGGGAATGCAGATTGAAAAATAAGAAGCAATTACTTTAGAACAACCAACAGCAAGAAAAATATTTTTGCTAGACGATGCAACCATAATGCTTACACTTAATTTTTACTGGTTGATGTAATGTTATTCTCAATCAATGAAAAATTATACTAGCATAATGTGTACTAAGACAATGAATGCACATAAAAATGTAAGGAGAAGAGATACCATGGGTTATATATTGGATTCAAACTCATGTAACTTTCATCAACAACCTGCAATGCAGGACAAACTGAACAATTCAAGGGAGTGAGTTAAAGGAGAGAGGATGAAGTGTAGAACGAATGCTAAAAATTTGTCAAAATAGATTTTAATAACATTTGTTTGTCAAAATAGATTTTAATAACATTTGTGGGTAATGTGAGTCCTTTATTTTCTATTCCTCTTACTTTTGTGGTCTCTGATGTTGTAATAATGAAGAAGGGGGTAGAAATTACTTAAAATATTATTTCCTCTATGTAAATAAAATAAAAGACCATGAAAGACAATTAACAATTCTATATTTTGACTTTCACAATAAAAACATTGGATGTTGCTCATGTCATTTGGCACAATCGGTTTGTAAAGGTACTAAAGGACCTACTCATACTATTGTTATGCTATCTTGAAACTATTGACCTTGTTGGATGCATGTGATAATTTGTGGGTTCAGGTTGATAACCTTTTCTGGAACATGTGAATAAAAATGTAAAGAACCTATTTAACATGATATGAAAGGCGCGCGATTTGAACAGAGTGGTAGAGGTACTTTGGAATTGAGCCATAACTCATAGCACATTCGATAGAAAGCACCTTAGGATTCAGTAAACTATCACAAAAGAAAAGAAGAAAAAGAAAAGAAGAGAAATTCAAGATATGTTTCTTTTCTATCATGAAAAAATATGGAATTGAGAAAAATTCCCCTAAAAATCCATAAGGGAAAATAATTAGAAATAAATGGAATTAATATAATGGGAGAGAAATATCACATTAAATAACTTAGTTAGAGAAAGATACTAAGTTAGGGTGGAATAAAGCACTACGAGCGAAAGAAAAAAAAAAAAAAAAAAGAAGAAAGGAAAGATCCTTTTTTGAAAAACAAAAACAAAAGGCCTAATGCAAGAAAGGTTTGAAAACCTTAAAAGCAGAACACTGCTTAAAATATGCTAGGGAAGAAATATATATATATATATATATAAAGCCACTAAGGAATAGGGGAGGATGGATTCTATTGGCAAGAAAATCTCATCTAAGGGGAGAACGGGAGGATAGAGTTCGTGGTCGGGAGGAACGTCCTCGGTTCCTTAGTAATTTCCCAAGCAACATTTCTGGTTAGGATGTTATTATTTTATCTTTGATTTCTATGAAATTTTAAAATAGTTGATGTTTATAATTGAAGTATGAACGATCAAGGCAAGTTGGGTAAAATTGTATGTTCTGTCATATTTGTGTGTGTGTGTGAAAAAATTGTGAGAGTACCTGATGAAGTATAGGCCTGAGTTAAAGTTATAACCTAGCCATGCCTTAGGTAGATAGAAATGTTATTAGAGAAAAGTTAACTAGTTTTATTCTTTAAGATAAAGCAAATTACCTATGCTAATAATGAAGTTTATATTTATATTTGAGTTTTCATAAACAAGGTCATGTTGTTTTCATTCTGGAAAAAAGGGAAGAGACTCGTAGATTTCCTGATAAGGGAAAAGTTAGTAAAAATACCATTTGTAGGTTATTGCAATACCTATAAGGGTATGTGTCTAGGAGGATTACTCCCACAGGAGATGATGGAAGAGTTCATGTCTGATAAACAGTCACATTACGCTTGTATGTTGCGAGCCTCAAGAATGAAACCCAGATTGGAAAGAAAGTATTAAGAAACAAATTTGAAATA
Organism: Pinus taeda; assembly: GCA_000404065.3. Lineage (NCBI taxonomy): Eukaryota > Viridiplantae > Streptophyta > Pinopsida > Pinales > Pinaceae > Pinus > Pinus taeda. The sequence goes on from APFE030018875.1 coordinate 21,817, forward strand.
AATTATTAGAAGTTAGGTTATAAATAAATAAATAAATAAATATATATATATAATATATATATATATATATATATATATATATATATATATAGATAGATAGATAGATTAGATATAGATAATAAAGTTTTTGTTGTATTACAAATCATAAAGTTACATTTTGCATGTACAACCATGTTAACTAGTGAGAAAAATTAGTGAGGTAAATGAGTGATATCCCTATTGCAATACATGTTGAATTTAGGTATTAAACTTAAGGAAAAGCATAACTATAGAAATAAGAATCGAGTACAAAAACAAAGCATCAAATTTTCCTATGTTCAAGGAAACAATATATTTTATGCATACATGCCACTAGGAATAGTGGAAGAAAATCATGAACTGATGATTAGGGGTTAGGACCATAATATTTTTGGGGTCATTAGATCATTATGATACCAATTAACAGAAAGTTGAAATTATTAGAGTGAGCAGTGTGGTGTAACACACGACAGTATTGAGGGATGGAACACAAACAGAGAATGGACAAACCTTCCATAGTAAGTTCAATGTAAACATGAAACAGATTATTATGGAATAAAGTACTCAGGTGAATAGTACTACATATTTTCCAAGTAAGTGTGCAAAGGTATAGAGGATAGGTTATATCTAAGTTCCAACATAAGGCAGTAATCTTACATCAAGATGTAAATCACGAAGAATGATGGAAAATTTTGAAAGCGACATTGTAATCAAAGTAGTTAAGAAAGCATTATTTAGTTGCAGGAAAAAAATAAGAGGAATTTGCACTATTATAAAATGGCTAATTAGTTACTAAAAAAATGACTAAAAAATGTATCTAACTGACCATTTTTCATTGACTAACTAGTAGTAAGTAATTTACAGTATCTTATAACACGACCAGATTTTAGTTATTTTTAGCTTAGCCTTTAATTTGTTATCTCAATTTCATCATCTAGTAGTATATTTAGTCATACATTTCGTCATTAATTTAGTCATTAATTTCGATAATTAATGACCAAATATACAACAAAATATATTACTATATGATCACCCAAGAAAAGAAATTTATGACCAAATAAATATGACAAAAAATGTCGGTCATGTTATAAGATACTATAAATTAACTACTAGTAGTCATATATATGAAAATTTTAGTCATCGTTTGAAACCAATTAATGACAAAAAAAATATGAATAAATTTTTGTCGTGTTATAAGATACTGTAAATTAGCCACTGCTAGTTGTATATATGCAAAATTTAGTCATCATTTGTAATCATAAATTTATCATTTGCAGTAGTCATTTATCTTTTTTTTTGTAGTTTCATATTCATTATATAAAGACTAATTTAGTAGGTTATATTCATTTCATTTACTTTCATTAATAATCATTATAAACAACTAATTTAGTCATATATTAATTTTATTTGTCTTTATCATTAGTCAATATAAACTACTAAATTAGTAGTTTTAGATTGATTTTGTGTGTTCATTATTAATAAACATAAATTAATTTGTATGATATTTCGACTAAATTAAAAAAATATCATACAATGTGCATGTTTATGTAATATAAAAACGCAAAGTGAGATATGTTAATTACGATACCAAACAATATCAAGTGTAACGATAAATAATTTCAACCACATAAATTATATTATATGAAATGTCAAGTATTACAATATGAGTTTCCAACTTTAATATTTGGTTGGACTAAAAATTAAAACATGAAATGTTGGTTTCGATACTTCAAAATTAATATCCCATTGGTTCCAAGGAATTGTAGGTGTATTCACCAACTCTGATGAGTTGACCATTAGTGTATATGTGTGTCTTATGTAGGATATTGGTTGTAAGGGTATCACTTGAGCGATTTTTTTTCTCTCTCTCTCTTTTCGTTTGTCACTCTAGTGTTATCGTTCTCATCTTTCTTCAATTCTTGCTTTTTACCATCAATATTGAGTTCACTTTCGGAAAACAAAAGAAGACATTGTAGAGTGTAAGCCATGAAAGACGATGAACACTAGAATATAAAGTAAAGTAGACTATAAATTGTTTATATGACATATACCTCAACGTGAGAAATGTCAAAGCAATTTTTCCCCATAAATGTATGAAACTTGAACAAGTTTTCTTCAATTGGGCGATAGTGGCCACCATGTCGTGAGATGACTTGTATAAACAAAGAAACTAAAATGTAACCATAGAAATGAACACCTTAGTCACTTAGTATTCAACATTGAGGGAAAGCTTAGGCACAATCATGCTAACTAAGTTACATGCTAAAAAGCTCAAGTTGTAGGTAACTTGTGAAAACAAATAATTTGAGATGTGATGTCTAATCCTTGTCATTTTATTCAAAACAACATTTCATTCTCTAATGCATGAACTTGGTCAAGTATATAAACAACATGAAAGTAAACTTTTCTAGTAGTCATGAAAATATTTTAACACAAAACAACTAAAACGATTTCAATCAATATCCTGCAATATTAATTTCATCTTCAAGATTTGGTTGTTGTTTAAATGGACATGATATCAAGTATTTTCAATTTCATAGTTAAAAGACAAAAGAACAAAATAAATGTCCAGAATACAATCAAACAATAAACATAATATATCATAGAACGGACATTGCAATTATAAAACAATTGTTTACCTGTCCGTTGATGTCTTTTCTGGCATTTCTAAAACTTTGCTTGCCCAAAATAACCAATGAAGTGAAAGAATCACAACATTAAAAACCATAAGAATCCCCACTAAAAACATTTCAAAAGTTGATGGCTCAGGTTCCTGAAGGATCTCCAACAACAATTTAATCATATCCAAGTCATGCTCTGCATTCTCTCCCCATCCTTTTTTCAATCACATTTCTTGTAACCTACCCATAGCAGATTTATGTAATAATCAAACGAAGACATTGACATTTTTTTTTAATCTTTTCTATCTATAAAATTTGAATCTAAAAATACTTTAACACAAAAAACTATAATACTAATATTATCTTCAAGTTTTGGATGTTCTTTAAATGGACATGATACCAAGTATGTTAAATTTTATAGTTAAAAGACAAAATAAAATCAAAGTAAAAGTTCAAAATAAAATCAATCAATAACTAGAATATATCATGGAATGGGCATTGCCATTATAAAAAAAAGTATTACTTATCCAGCAGTGTCTGTCATTTCTAAAATTGTTTGCCGAAAACAACCACGACGTGAAATTGTCACAAAAATAAAAAACATAGGAATCCTTCCTAGAAACATTTACAATATCAGTGGATCAGTACCTAAAGGATCTCCAGCAATAAATGAATCATATCCAACACATTCTATGCATTGTCTCCCCATCCTTTTTCCAATCCCATTTCTTGTAATATGCCCACACTTGAGTCCGGTAACATTCAAATGAAATATTTTATATTTTTGTACAAACAAATGGAGATTTGTTAAGCATGCTAACTGCATGGTACATATACTAATAAATATTTGTAGAAAATAATATTAAAAGATTTTAAATTTTTGTAAAATAAATTTGGAGATCTTTCAAGTAGGTTAATTGCATGGTACAAAAATCATTTCTGCAAATGTATCCATAAATACCATCTTACTCATAAATATTTATAGAAGATTTTTCAAGCAGGAAACGTGTACAACTTTGGGGTCCTAGTTGTGTGAACATTTAACATATTTGATGCATACTCGGTTTCCTTCTTATTTATTTGAGCTTTGAAGGCCCTTCATCTGGTGATCCTATAATAAGAGTACCTCTACCACCATAACCCTTACACGAAGTTAGTTCCTGACTGCTTCCAGTATTTTAAGTTTCTATGGTTGCAAAACAATAGAGGTCATACCCACAATGTATACATTTACAGACTTTGACTATTAACCCAACCATTGTGAGTGTGAAAGGGACTTTTACTTCTTGGAGCATTTGGAGGGCCTAGAAGGTTGCCTAGAAGATCACCTCTCTACTCTCTAGAGTTGGCCTTCTACGTTTTTAGATTTGATTGTGATTTTACTTCTAGTCACTTTATTTTGTATATGAGTTAGTTTGGAGGTCCCACTTTATATGGACATCATTCTACCTAAAGCAGTCTCATTGAGGTACTTCAGTAGTCATTTGTTGGAAATTAATATATTTATCTTATCTACTAGTTTAACATATCCAGAAGGTTGTCTTACAACAAAACAAATATGCTCAATAGATACACTAATACAACAATAAATCATGAAAGTGAAGCTTAAGATATCAATTTAGGCATATGTAGTAAAAGAAAACAACATTATATTGAATAACTAGCCTTGAATAATACTTTTGAAATCTGATAACATAAACAGTCTAGAAGAAGGTCAACACACCTCTCTCTCAACCCCTCAAGAACTAGCATTATGCCACTATAACAGTACAATATGATGCCTAATCAGGAAGGAATAAATCTGAAACAAAATGATGATGCCCTTGGGTGAAAATCAACAATGAATATTTTTCGAGAATCAAGCTTCAAACCTACAATTTTATCTTGAACCCCAAATACAAGTGTCTACATAATTTCTCCACAATGAATTATTTCCAATGGATAGGAGACCTCTTTAGGCTTTCTTTACACTTTATATGGAATAAAATGTAAATGAATAATCAATAATTTCCTAGATTTGTGATGCTCGAGTAAGAAAGCCTTCATTATGACCTTGAGATAATCAAACTATCCAAGCATCACCCTTCTATATTGAATGCTCCACCAAACTATTGTTTTTTCTTAATTTTTGTACATTTCTAGAGGCTTCTCCATGCAACGACCCATTAAAATAGGGTTGATTCATAATAATTAGCATTATAATAATGCCAAAAATATGCATACAATTTTGTAAGAAGCAAAAACAATATTAAACTACAAATGTATGTGAAAACGATTCCATCAGTACAACAAAGATTAATTAAATTAAGGACACACTTTAGGTTTCAAAAACTGTTGGGTCCCTATAATACTAGTGATTACCCCATTACTATTGTAGTTGTACCCCTTATTAATATTGTTGTGCCCCTATTGTCCCCATATTGTTATTATTGTGCCCCATAGAATCCCTCTGTTGTTATTTCTGTGGCTTTATATTATTATTGTTAGGTCGGCTGGGTTATATTGTGACTCCTTAGACTCCTATATATAGAAAGGAGGTTTTGTCATTTGAATCATCCAAGAATTGCTTCATTTATGTAATGTAAAGGAGGTTTCCCCCTCGAAGAGGCTGAATTTTAAGGCGTTGATCTATCTTTTCTATATTTTTCTTGAGCTAGTTTCATAACATTTGGTATTAGAGCTTTGGATTCTAGGGTTTCGCTACTCCAAACAAGTCATCGTGGCATTTTCACTATAACTTATTTTCTGCAGCGTTTCGGAAGCAAAAAGAAAAACCCATTTGAGAGAAAGTCGTACTGAACCTTGGTTCGGAATTTCAGACCTTTTCGCGTTATATTTACGGAGATATGATCTGAGGAAGTTGGTCTCTTTGCAGACTCCAGAATTACATTCCAAATAGGTGACCTGGGGAAAATCATCATAACTTTCTCTCTGAGCATCTGATTGAAATTTTGTAAGAAGGTATAGAAAGAGGACAAACTGTAGTTTCTTGTATATATTTTTCAGAGCCAAAGGTTGAAACAGGGACATGTGGCAGGTCGTACAAGTTAGCTCTACTGAAATAGTCTATAATCAGGTCATTGTGGAAGATTTCGCATAACTCTTCGTTGGAGAATCCAATTGGGGTCAGGCTAGTGGCATTGTAAAGAGGACATAGAGGGCTGCCACAGATCGTAATTTCAGAACTTAATGATCCAAAATTACAGAGATACATCAGAGGCAATATCGAGCTCCTACAAAGTGAAAAAAGGTGTGTAGATTTTTTAAATTTTTGCTTAAACTTGGTTTGAAAAATTATTTTGAAGTAATTCAAAGGGCATAGTAGAGCATTAGTATCAGTAACTAATGCCCTGACGAAAGAAAATGCAAACACCTAGTAAGCAATCTGAAAGCTCTAGCATGACTCATGAAGAAGAGGAAGAAATGCTACATTATATATCAAAATTACAAGACCAAGTGCAACACATTTCACTCTCACAAAAGCTAATAGAAGCTAAGATAAATGGCCTGGAATTTAAGATAAAGGGTGTGGAAGCCAAGATTGATGATTTGAAGATAGATATGAAGGCAGATTTGACAAATTTTCTACAAGAAATACTTACTAATGGTGAAAGGGGAGTAAAGGAAACTCATGATGCGAACAAAGGAAATGTTAATCATGATATCATAGGCTCTAATGTTGGATCGAAGACACAACATATTTCAAAAATAGATATGAGGAATTTTGATGGCAAGGATCCTGCAACATGGATATTACAGATGGAGCAATTTTTCGATCTCAATAATGTGCAAAACACACAAAAGGTATGTATTGCAGTTTTATATTTGGAGCCAAATCAGTTTGTATGGTATCAATGGCTTTGGTCTCGTAAACAATTATCACTTGGGCAATTTTTACGGAAGAATTGATAGCACATTATGACGATACAAAAAGGAACACTTTTTTTAGCCAATTGATAAGTCTCAAACAAAAGGGTTCAATAATGGAGCACATTGAGCAGTTCCAAAAATTGAACATAAGGGTAAAAGATATTCCAGAGGAGCATAGGATTGATGTGTTCATAGGGTCTTTAAAGGATAATATCCAACATGATGTTCGCCTTTGGGAACCTGATTCATTAGAGAAGGCATTCAGTTAGCAAGAAAAATGGAAAGAAAAATTATGGCAACTAGGAAGCATACCACTCAC